>LOJH01025183.1:0-15666 GCA_001685095.1 Ellobius talpinus
AACATAAACATACATTAACATATATGTTTACATTTTTAAAACTGATATAATTAAAATGATAAAATTTCATTGCACATTTTTCTTTTTTATTGATTACAATAAAATAGTAAAAACATGGCTTAATTTTGACAATTACATTTAGGAATCAAAATCAAATTAATGAGTACCTGTAATGAATCCTTAACACTATTTGGTTCATAGTAAGTTCTCAGTAAATATGTTTAAGTTAGTTAGCTGAATGGGCTTGATAATATTCAAAGTATATACTTTGAAAATATTCATAATTTCAAAATTGTCTTTTATTACAAATGCTATGTTTCTGATTTGCTTTTTCAGTCTATTTTTTTAATTATATGACTAATTATATTTTGAATTTTTTTCTTATTAAAACAGTCTGAAGTGTCCCATACAAAGCATGACTAAATCCAAGCACTGACATTAAAATCTGTCCCCTAAACTAACAGTAAAATCTAATTAATATTATTAGATTTTTATGGCCATAAATTTTGTCACCATCCATAGGATTACAAATTGCACTGTGTTTTAATGGAATCTGAAAATCAGAAAGTGTAACAAAAATATATGACTCTCAAGGAATAACTACTTTTTGTAAAAAGAATGTAAATTGGAGATCTTAGAAACAAATTTAATGTGATGAAGTGAGCTTCTAATTATTTTCAAAGTCTAGCATATATTTATCATCGATCTATCCATCTCTCTAATGTGTTTCCATATATATTTATGTATATCATCAGTCTTTCTATCTGAGCATATGTACAATTTCCCCTGAGTGTATATGTTTGCAGGATTAATCATAAGACTATTATGAATAGCAAAATCTAAGATATTCTATTCCTTATTTAAAATGCTATTTTATTCATCCATTTTGCATGTCTTTTCTATATATTGAAATATTATATCTAGATTATTAAAATTGTCAATACACAATGTGAATGGCAAGTAGTAATTATTTCACATGTTCAGGACATCTGTAAATTTTCCCAAATGTATTGGGTTGAATTCATAGATGTATAATATATGGATTTAAAAGATGTAGCAGTACACAGTATATGGTATATTCTTTCTTTTTCTCTCTTCCTTTCTTTCTGGAAGTAAAATATTTCTATCACTGTTTTTCAAGACACAAACAGTGATAATCAGGGCCAAGATTTAATTAATACAGCTTAATCATATACCCTTTCTGAGCATAACCCAACTTACTAGATACACAACCAGAAAAATATACTCCATTAGACATCCTTCACTGAATGCAGAATACCATTTTATACCTGTTTCATTCTTAAAAAACAGTTCTCCCCTTGGTCCTTGTATAGAAAGTGATAATAGAACACGATATTAGAAGATCCAGTCTGTGATCACTTTGTGTTCACTGTGAATGTGTGCAGAAGATGCAGACACAGCTCAGGGTGATGAAGATGTCTTAACTGGGTCCATTGCCTTCACTACTAGCCAAGCTATATATCACTCACTAAGTTCCTGGCTTCCTCTCTAGACCTAATTCTCACTGCAGTTCCCTCTAAGGCATATCGTTATGCAGCTTTCTTCCATGCCCTATGGAAGTTTTCTGACTCTGTGTTTCATGTTGTTTCAATCAATGAACATTTTTATTTTTCCTTTACCACAAAATATTTTTCAACAAAACAATTTCTGTACAGCTAGCAGTTTTTATTCACTGTTGTATAGAGAAGTAACCTTTATAGTATATCTACCCAGAGATACTTAGCCATTATTTTAAGAATCTATCAGTATTAGTTGTCAAGAGTATTCCTGGACAGGAGTTCCTTTTCAATGAATTTGTTGACTCTCACGTCTATGTGACTAAGTCAAGACAGTTATTTCATTTCATTTTAATGTTTGTATTCTTTTTCTCCTTCCCAATTTAGTTGCTTTTGAGAGAGGTGAATACTATAAGAGGAGAGAACGTGACTTGTTCTATTTTCACGCTTTCTCTCCTGTCTCCTCCATGATCTACTCCCTTCATTTTTTCAGTCCTTACTACATAATCAGAGTTGCTTAACTTTCTGGGTTTTGTTTAGTTTAGTTTTGAACTTCATGATATTTCTTTAAGGTTAGACTTAAAATTCCAAGACACTATTGCTTTTGGTATTTGTCAAGGAATGACCCAGACCTATACCACCAAACCAAGATAAAACATCATAATGTGCCTTTATAAAATAAGTTTTGTGGCAGTTGCAAGTATTTCATTAAATTTGACTAAAGGTTAAATCTCTGAAGTCACCTCAGGCCACTCTGGACATGTGTTACATGGAGATGTTTTCTACAATCTATAAATTGAGTTTTAGCCTGACATGCCCACTGGATGTCAAGCAGCCGGTGGTGTCTTTACTTTAGCATCCTTCTCTTACTGAGAAAAACGTGTTCTACTCACTGAGTTCTTCTCTTGACATTTGAAGATCACAATGCTTTTCCCTTTTGTAGATGCCCATTTTTAATTTCTGCTGAGGCCCCCATCACCTGTACTCTTAGCTTTTGAACAGATCCCCAGCTTGAGCCTTTTCGATGACAGGAGAGAATTACTCAATTGAGAGAGCATTGCTCAATTGGGATGAGACAAACAGATTCCTTCACGAAAACAAAAGGCTGTTTCCTTTGCTTGCTTTGTCTATCAGCACTGGGAGATTATTATTTTTAAAAAGCAGCAAGTGCTTGTTCTCGGTACATGCTATTTCTGAGTCTGTGGGCTCTCAGCAGTCTTTCATGGTGTCAAACCATTGTATACCTTTAAAAAAATCTCTTGCTTCCATTAAACTTTAAGCTGTCAAGGATTACAATGAAAAGATGCAATTTTTTCACTGCAGGAAAGGTCTGATTTAGTAACAAGCTATAAGCTAACAGAGCAGCAGAATCCACATATAATGTTTCATTGATATGGAAAAAATGCTGTTTTTGTATGTTTCAACCTTGTTTGTCTTTAAAAAAATATAAAGTCCACTTTGCTTTCAAACACAGTAGAGTCTAAGAATTGTATTATTCTTACATTTGCAGATACAATTCTCAGCATTCAGGCATACATGAAAATGCAATTGGTGCATATATCTTCTGCATTGGAAACCTTTGGGAAAAAAATTAGTTCACATTGCCGTCTAGCTTACATGTTTAATATTGATTTAATTAGTCATTTAATTCCAAACACCCTTATTATCTACTTGTTTGAAAAGGCTATTTACTTTCACCACAATGCATATATTAAAACAAGTGACTGAATAGGAAGTCAGGCTTGTGGCCTGGAGCTTTCTTGGTGTAGAGATGATATCGTCCTCCCCCACTCTAGCTTAAGCATCACAATGTCAAACATTCTGCACATATTCCCAAAGGAATCTGCAAGGCTAATTAGGGTGAGCTGCACCATAAAGAATACAGTTGTTAAAACAGCTCCTGTACACACGAGAGTAATGAGCATTCTTTCCACACACTGTGATTTGTTACTGCAATTTACAGTCATATATCTCTTAGGAAATAACTCACATATTGTTATTTATTGCATGTATGATTATTAATGATATATTAACAACTGCTGAAAGCAACTTATTTCACCTCAATAACTCACATACTTAGCTCAACATTTAAAGAGCCAGGGAGGAGTCAATACTTCTAGAAGTCAGTACTTCTTTTGTTTTACATTTGTTCTCCAGGATAATTTTTAAAAATGTTCAAAATAGTATAAGATTTCATTTTATTTAATTTTATTAGGAACAATTTTATTGTCATGATAATAAGATAGTGTCTTCAAATTCTGGAGCAATTACCATTTTTGTGTCTCTTACAAATGCAGATGGTGTCTAAAATCCAATGCCAATTTCAAAAAAAATAATCAAATTTTACGTGTTATATAGTATTAATGACTTAAGCAGGGCAGTATTACATTCAGTGTCAATTTTCAATTAATATTACTAGCAGAAATATGTTGTTGCTCATCAGACTTGATCCAAATGCATAGTAATATAAATACTTCAGCTGCTGTGATGGTAATTTATCTTGCATTAAATATACTGGGGAGGTTAAGCTACTGACGAGAACATTATGTGAGAGGAACAGCGCTGCTCGGCGCTGATGAAAACTGAGCCCTGTGTTGCTTCTCTTGAGCACTGACAGACTGTTACCAATTAACCACTACCCAAATGTCCTCTGAAATCCGAACAGAGAAACAAGAGAGCTTTTGTCTCAGGAATTAGAAATACAGTGTCAATCTTTAAAGTTTCTTGAACCTTTGAGGCACTAACAGGATTGAATGTATTTTAGGGTTTACAAACCTGTTTTGGTTACCTAAAATTATGGGTGCTATGTTGCTTGTATAGCAAAAGGAATCTTTTCTGAATATATAAATTGCATTGTATGCAGTGTCATATTTCCAGAGAGACAAAAGATTGTGCCATTTAAAAATTCCGAAATCTGATGAAAGTACAGATCTGTGTCAGGAGTTCACACAGATAATGCATATTGGTGGAAAATAAACAATTAATGCAACTTTGGTCATCAGGAGCAATGATGGTTGACACAAACGTGAAACAATATGATGAGACAGAATGTGGCTGTTAATTACTTGGGTTTATAAAATCATTTCTGGCAGATATTCATCTCATGGTACATTTTGAACTCTTGTGAAACACGGTTTTGTAATGAATGTAGAGAAAGGTGATTTTAAGCACTGCCTTCTTTGAAATACAGGACATTACTCACTTTTGTTGTTGTGTTTATTTTCAAGTGCATTGAACCTGAAACAGTTAACAGAAGGCGTTCAGTCTAACACAGGAGTGGTGTGATATCATTTATAAATGCTAAGGTCTAAGACAATTTCTGTGTGTGTGTGTGAGAGAGAGAGAGTGTGTGTGCACATGTGTGCCTGTATATGTATGTGTTTGTAAATTCAATAAAAGAAACAAACAAATAAGCAAGCAATGTGGTTATGTCTTCCGAACAGATTTTCTAGAAGACTGTAGGGACAGGACTCAAGGGAAGCAACATATCTGCATATCTAAGGAGAATGATAACAACATCAGATGAAACAAGTGCATATCAGGATTGAAAAGGCTGCAGGAGTTTGCAAGCAGATGTCAGAAAGCATACAGGGAAATGTCAAGAAAAGTATAACAAGCAGCTAAACTGGTTGCAGAGATTAGGGTGCTAAATATATGCATGATGAGCACACCATCATTCTGCTTCACAAGCAAGAATGGGAAAAAGAGCTTTGTAAATAATTTTTGCAGATATGGGGTTAAATATTTGCAGGCATAAGAGCAAATGCATTTCTACTTCTTGCCTCCCAAGTGGGTACTACTAAGCACAGCCTTATAATAAATAGAAATAGTAAAATATGCTAATTTTAAAAAGTAAAATTAGGTAGATATCTAGAAACAATTATGAAAATCTTTAATTTTCAGAACTATGCTTCAGAAATTAATATAAATAAATTAATTCTCAAATTATAGAAATTGATAAATCTGTATTACATAAACCTTTTCATAGAATTAATATTTCTGGATGCAGCCTAAAGAATCCTTCAGACAATCCTTGAGATATCAGAATTATTATTCCAATAAAAATTACCAAACATGCACAGATTTATGATAGGTCACATGATGTAACAGGTAATAATCAATAAAATTTTGGGGCAAGCATTATTGGGACAGTTACTATTAGTTTAAATCTTACCTTAAGTTTATCTTGTTGGGAATAAAAGGATCCCAACTTCCACCTTGTTTTTAGAATGTACATAGAATTGTTCATTAGAACAATTGGTCATTTGATATCCTCCTAATATTTATATTTGTCTACTAAAATACAAGTTTTCCTTCCACATTAATAGAAGTTGATTTTATTTCAAAATGACATGTAACCAAGCATAGGTGGAATTCTTTTTCTGAACATGCCACATAGATAGTAGTGACCACCTAAGTTTCACAGAGTTGAATAGAGAAACGTAGCCAGATGCTCTATTTGACTGTTTTGAGTTTCTCTCTTTCTTATTTAGAACATGGACACTACTGTAAGAAATTCAGTAGCCATCCACTTCACAGAATGACTTAATGAAAACCGTGTACTAAACATGACCTGAGTCTGTTACTATGAAACCTTTACAGCAATACCTGAGGAATATCTATGTGCTTCATTTACATGAAGAGAAATAAAACAGTCATTAGTATAATCCACTGAGCTTTCCTAGGAGGGGAAAAGAATTTCTTTTCCCTTATCAAAGTATAATTCCTAGCAGAATCATTTTTACTTAACTATAAATATGACCATTAACAAACAGTTCTGATTCACAGGACATTTATTTTGTGATAGCCATTTCTGCTGTATTGTTGATGATGCAAAGATAAATGATAAATGGTCTCTTTCTTCTGAGATGCAGTGGTAAAACAAAGAAGCAAAAGGCAATTAGTTCGGTGCATTGAACTTAGAACTGTCACAGTGACAGTCTGTATATGCTATATGACAACATCTGAACTGAACATCGTGGTAGTGGCAGCCTGTGGGTGCTATATGACAACATCTGAACCTAGCATTGTGGTAGCGGCATTCTGTGGATACTATATGACATCTTGGAAGGCTATCAGTTCAAACACCTCAGATGAAGTGACTCCTGTGCTAAGACATCCAAGTGTCCAGAGATAGCTCATAGAATGTTTAAAATAGACATGTGGTTCAGAAGTCAAAAACTCTCACTGGTCTTGCAAAAGACTGTAGTTAGTGCCCAGTGCCATGTTTGGCATTTCATAGCCACTGACAATACCTATAACTCCAGTTCTGTAGTATCTCATGCCATCTTCTGGCACTTGCACACATTTGCACATACAGTAATGTACACACACACACAAACAAATAAAGCTCATTTTTAAAGTTAAATGTAAGTATAACTATAGGATGCAATAGGTATGTATGAATGTATAAAATGGTGAGCTCTWTATAATGCAATGTCCTGGAATTTGGGCTTTAAAAGATACTGAATAATTTTAAGA
Source organism: Ellobius talpinus (assembly GCA_001685095.1). Taxonomy (NCBI): domain Eukaryota; kingdom Metazoa; phylum Chordata; class Mammalia; order Rodentia; family Cricetidae; genus Ellobius; species Ellobius talpinus. The sequence goes on from LOJH01025183.1 coordinate 6,999, forward strand.
YAAATGCTAAAATGCTGTTCAATTTAAGACCATACCAATCCTGAGTTAGATAGAATTTTGAAAAGAATATTACATAAAAAATTCTTGGAAAACCAATGGCAAAATAACAAGTCCAGGTCAAGAAAACATCTAACAGAAGTTACTTAGAAAATGCAATTCAAATTATCTATTGGAGATTCATTGTGGGGTGCTCTTAGGGTAAAAAGTAAAATAAGACACAACTTCTGAAAGAATGAGAACATCAAGTAAGGGAAGACAGGAAGAAGAAGTTTATTGAAGGTTTTAAGAAAGGAAAATAAAACATTTGCTTAATAGGATTTTGAAGTGATATTGGAGAGCAAGTTGGTATTAGTTAATAGGTCATTATAAATAACCATTTAAGTTTAGAATAGAAGTCTATAGCGAAATTTCAAAGGCATTGGTATGGCTGTGATAGTGGAAACCAAGGAAAGGCAAAACCTTGTGATAATCAGTTCATAGGTAGGCATATACTTTTCCCCCAAAGCATAAAAATGAATAACTAAAAAGCATAATATATATGCAAGGGAACTGTGAGATAAAACAAAAGAAGACCTGACAAAGCATTATGAAACAAAAACATTCAAGAGTTCGTTTTGTCAAAACCATCAATTTTAACAGACTACCAAAAAACAGAAACATTAGAAGCAGTATGAAGGAAACTAAGAAGGCCCAGAGAGATAAAGGGTATCAGGGAAAACAGTGAAATGAATATGAAGAAATAATAAGAATTCGCAATGTGGAGAGAGTGAGTGTTAAATGTTGAAGAACCGTGCAACATTGTAATATTTAAATGAGAATTTTAAGATATATTTGGGGCTATAAATCCAAATAGAATTCCTTTAGTGACTGAAGAGAATCACTCAAATTGGTGTGAGTAAAACAGCAAATGGGAGATTAATGTAATATGTTTCAGTTATTCCCTGTACATCACTTCTTACACACTCAATTCAACTACAAATTTGAGCATGCTATTTTTATGTTTTATATTTTATGTTCTATCTCATTTAGGAAAGGTATGTATATAAATTTGTATACATGATGAACATATTTGGATTGTGTATGCCCCTCATTAGATGTTAGATATTACTGATGTACATTATACAACTTATAAACATAATAGTAGCTTTCAAAATAAGCATGACTAATGTTGGCTGTATGACTATACAATGTAGTCAGTTTCCTGGCCTTAAGTCTATGTTGGCAGGAGGCAGAGTGACACTTCCATCATTCATGTCCCTTTCCCATGCCTCCTGTGAAATAGCCTTCTTCTTTTGACAACGTCCATTATGCAAACCAAATGTGCACACTGATTTTTTTACTTCTGAACATCTTATCCTTTTTACATCTACATTTTTTTCTCATGAGAATCCTGCCTCCAAAAACAGCTGGCATTTGTAGAGCTGTAAGTTCCCATAACTTCTGCAGGAGCAGTGTGCATGAGTATGCCAAATTAAGCCCTCAAGCTATTCTGAAAATAATTTCTTCAATAAATTTCATTTGTAATGACCTCAGGTTTAGTTGGATTCTGTTAGCAAGAGCTACATCTTCTCCTAGAACTCACAAGTCCTCTCCTTGCAATACTAAATGCAAATTTCCTCATGTAATTATTATACATATGGAATCTATGGCACAAAGAGTGTAACTGATTAAAACAAATTGAATCACATTAAGTAGCACAAAAGCACAAACATATTTCTGTTTAAAAACCCTAATTTTTCCTGTGTCTTTGAGCTTAGGGTCCTCTCTAAGCACTGTATGGTGTGTTTGGGGTTTCTATTATCTCTTTTGGCATTTCACATACAGCACACCTGCATGTTCTGTTACTTGACTTCACAGTTTGCAGGATGAGGGTTTATCGTTGAGTGAGTCTTATTCATGCTGTTTAAATAAAGGAGAAGCGCCGCTAAGGGTTTCTTCAGTTTAGTAACTACAATATTTTATGGCTTAATCCTACTTTTATTTTTTTCCCATCTGTTTAAATGGCTTTATTCCTCTCTAGTTGGGCTTTTCAAGTCTATTTACAAATACTGTATTAAAAAAATCTAGGAATAATTTTTCTGTCTTTTTTTGCGCTAATATTTGATCTAGTTTTATTACGTGCCTTCAGTAAACACTACTTTTCCTCTGAAAGCTTTCCATCTACTACAGTTAAAAAGAGTAATAAGTTAAGTGAGACCGAAGCATGAGCACGAGAGTGGAGAGTAAAGAAACAATGTTCTAAGGGAGTAGAAACAACTCAACTGTGCTCAACTCACACCTAGCTCAGGTACTCTCATTTCAACAGGATGCTGAATCAATAATACTCCTCATAGTTTTAAACTTCTAGACCTTTCTTTACGAGGGACCCATGTCAATATTATTTCTTATTCTACATAATACATTTTAAAATATGTGCATCAAGTTTTCATAATATCTTGCATTCTTGAAAAGGAAATATTAAACTAGGTCATTTGTCTCTTAAATGGACTCCAAGGACTAATGAGATAATGACGTGCTATATACTTCTACCTTCTACAGCAAAGAGGCTCCTTCGTGCAAAGGCCATGATGTACTAGCTGAACCTTATATTCAAAACCTTTTCTCCTTTAGCGTCACATCTACTGTGGTGCTGGTGGTAGTATGTAAGTGGATTTGAGAGACATAAAAATGAGATGTGTAACATATACCAATTTCCACGGTGTACATACTTTTACCATAAAAAACATTAAATGATAATGAGTTTGTTAAGCAGCTCTGAAAGCTAAGCAACTGACATTCAGTAACTGTTAGGTAGCCCCAGTGTACATTGTGGCTTTCTCTTTTTCAACACAAACTGCACAAAATTGGCAGGCTTTTTCCCACTGCCTTTCACTCCTGTCCCCTTTCATCACTGCTCTTCCTGTTCCCAACTAGTCACTAACTTGACCCAAGAATTGTGCAAATACACTCTCATTTCAGTTAACATATTTTTTCTACTTTACAAAAGAGACCTATAATTTGTGAGAATCCATAAATCCATGCGAAGTTAATAAGGAATGGTATCAATAAAAATAGTAGCTTCAGACTGAATTCTTCTTATTGAGCTGAAAAGAGAGCCCTAATTCTGGAAGATGATTCTAAAACATCTGACAGATACAGAGCATGTGCATCTTCCACATCAGCATCCAAGTGGTTAACTGAATGTTTATCCAGGTATCTCCACAACAATCTAGTAAAACCATATTAGATGGATACATTGTCCTTGTCCACCTGGACATTCTTTCTAAGGCCTCGCATGCAAGACTCAACTAATGTCTCTTCACTGACCATACGCAAGCTCCTTTACTGTGCTCTCACTGTTGAACTCTTCATATCAAAGCTATCTTCTTGTTCCTTTGCTCTTTTGTATAAAATGTAGCTCTTTCAAGTATATTCTAATGACTGCTGTGTCACTGACGTCATTATGATTACATATACAGTTTGCTCTAGTAGACAAATGAGAAGCATCAGTTTCTTTTATCATTCTGTGCCTTCACATCTTTATCTTTAAAATGGGAATGACAGCAACATATACTATTAGAATATTCTCAAAATTAGGCGAATCAGCATGTGAAATATTTGTAAGTAGGTGTATTTACAATTACTTTTAAATAAATACCAGTTTTTATTAACAAAAACCACATTTGTTACAAAACGTTTAGTTCACCAACAAGCAATTAACAGTATATATATTGAACCAGTTGTGCTTATTTCTTTAGGAATGTGTGTGTGTGAGTGCACATGTGTGTGTACGTGTGTGTGTAAGGAGGCCACAAATTTGAAAAAGAACATGGGGTATATGGGAGGGTGTGGAATAAGGAAAGAAAGGGGGAAAATAATGTAATTCCATTATAATCACAAAAAAATAGTTTCAAAAATTGAAAGGACTGTGTCTTAATGATCTCTATGCCCCACATGTCCCTTTGCATACCAACATTTAGAAGTGGTTCAATATGTATTTGTTGTTTAAAAGCATATTAGATATCTATATATTTATCTATGTATTTTATTCATATATTTTTTCTTCCAAAGTAAATTTTAAGTTTTTCCAGCATAGAAATTTACTCTTGGAAAGTTAGTTTTTCTAACTATGATTTTATACTTTCTATAAAATAAGTGTTCATGATGACATAAGTATTTATTATGTCATCTTTGCACTGACCACTAATCTAAATGAATTCGTCACAAATACCTTACAACATATGCTCAGCTGCTATGTAGTAGTTGAGAGTGATCAAGATTAAAACTATTTGATATATGTCCAATTCTGATGTAACTGTTGAGCATTTACTGTATGCTAGATACTGTGCTCAGCTCCCTCCTGAACTTTATGGTATGCATGTGACTGAGATCCTCTTTGGCATTAGAATTAACTGACAGTCAGCTAAGTTAGGCATTTGCACAGTTTTCACCCAGCTACTAAGCAGAACAATTTAGCTTCAGCACAGCACAGCCAGAGCCTAGGATCCTCATCGCTGAAGTACACTGTGTTACATGGAGCTCCTGGGGTGATATGAATAAAAGTCTGTTCATCCAAGACAGGTGCCAATGATAAAGCAAAAATCAGATCCTGCCCAAATCAAGCATGGTGACTCAATGAGGTTTTTTTTAGGTTACTTAGAGAAACACAGGTAAGAAGCTACATACAAACACATAGGCGACTCAGGTAGCTGCGTAATCAAGAAGCCACCATGGGTGACAAGTTACACAAGTTATGTTTCTAGGTTTCCAGAACAACTTGACATGAGTGTTAAAAAAAGAACTGTTCACAGCATGATCTTGTAGTCCTAAAACTCCGTGACCTTACTGGTTTTTCTGAGTCTTCCTTCAGGAGTCAATGTTTCAAATCAGAGGAAATAGCTAACCAATTATAACCTCTCAGTCTTAGATAAATCTAATTATTAAAAGTTTATCATATACAGTGTTCTAAGCCTCTAAGTATTGTTCACTAAATAGGTAGAAACTAAAAAAAAAAAGTCATTTCTTTAACCACATTCTCCAGGCAAAGTTTAGCTTTATCATAAGAAAAATGATTATATTAATGCTTGGTCTTGTGACCATCACACTACATTGCCTGCACAAAAATCACATCCATTCTTAAAGGAATAGGCACATCAAATATAAATGTTCTGTGCCTCTTATGACTAAGATGACTGTTCACATATGATCCAACACAGACAAGAAAAAGACTGGATTTTCTGTGAGTATATTTAAGTAGCACTCAAGTAACAGCAAACATGAGAAACTTATTCCAATTAAAGTCACATTGACCTGGTTTACTAAATGTTCTTTGTATTTATACATAATTCACAGTTAAAATATTGAACAGAATAATGCCATTTTACAGAAAACAAAATAATATTTGGAGGTCAATGCAGCTTAGTTCTTAAAATGCACGCATATAAATGGTTGGGAGGCAGGGGCTGAACAAGCCCATCTCCATAACTGCTTAAAGAAACATGCTTTTATGTACTGTGTAAGAATTTGAGAGAAGAAAATGTGACAGCACACATCTGTAATCCAAGTACAATGTATAACTGTTATAAAGTATCTTCTAATTATAAATAAATCTTCAGTTACTTTTGGAAAATTTAAAGGCAAAAGAAATAAAACAAGACACTAGCACATTAAAGAAATACACACACACACACACACATATGATTGCTAAGGTAGTGATAGGTGATTTTAGGTGCACATCTGACCCCAATTGCATCTTCTCTAGTAAATTATATTTTATTAACATAGTTATCAGCAAAACATTTACTAAATTCCAAACTACTTCACTTTGAAGTGCTAATTATAATATCCAAATAGATAAGAGATGAATCAAAATAAAACTGAGCCTTAAAAGTAGGATAGAATATAATGGCAGTAAGCAGCATTTCAATGTACTTCCATAATCAACCAAAAAAGTGAGATTTATTATTACTTGTCTGTTATATTGTTGCTTAAAGCAGAGACAGAGAGTAAAAGAAAAAAAAGTTTGATTAAATGAATTTATAATAATAGTCTTGGTAATGAAGAACCAACTTTTCTTCACCTTAGGCTTAAAAGCCATCTAACAGTGTAAACGATCTATGTTCATTCCTATTTATGAATAAACCTCTGCTTCTCAAGTACTTGGCTGTGTCCAACCTGTAACTTTAACTATAAATGTTTCAGTATTGCCTTTTCCAGGAATGGTAATTCTGTCTTAGTTTCTAAAAGTTGTTCATAACCATCTTGTAACTCTACCTTTGTTTCAATAGGTCATATGACAACCTTGTTATGACTACCTGTTGATATGACTACCTTGTTATGTTCATCTTGCAATTATGTCTTTTTTCAAAGGTCATTAGGACTAACATTATGCTTATGATTTTATTTCTCAACTTCTACCTATTTTGTCCACAAAATTCCCCAGTTGGAAACCCTGAGTTATAAGAGCCTTATCTTCCTCACATCCAGTGCTGACCTCTCAAACACCACCTTAGTGGAAGGCAGCCCATGCACACAATTTAATAAAACAACAACAACCAAAAGATAATTGCTTTAACTAATTGTTTGTTTCTGCTAATTTGGCCAGGATAATTAGCATCAGTGATTTTTCTCCTCCCATCTTTGAGATTAACACTAAAAACTCATCAGATCCTGTCTAATTTCTCCAAATCAATCTTAGAGAAAAATTTATAAGTAAACATAACATAAGCTAACACAAATACTAGTAAAGTACATATTGGGAAATTGAGAAAAAACCCAAATAACTAATTAAGTTTATGGTCAATATAGTAAAGTTCAACTTTAATATTTAGATTTAATATATATAAAAGGTTATACATACAAAAATTTCAAACAGAATTGAGTAGTACGTAAATTATCTTGGAAAATCATAAAGAGCCAACTCACAGACACCAAAGAGGATATTGAAACCTAAATTGCCCCCACACACAAACAGGGATGCATCTGAACTTAAACAGTTTCAAAACTGAAAACAAGAAACTAAAAATCAAGGGGTGTTGAAATCAAGAAGGAATTTAGTATTAAAGGAGCTAAAATCTTCACTTTAATTGTTTTAATAATGAAAATTCTAACAGCAAGGTATGCCAAACTGAAATTGTATCCACTGATAACACCAGCAGTGGATATGTAACGGTTGTAAGAATGAAAATAATAAGGAGGCTAGGCAAAGAGAAAAAGATGTGACATAATTGAAAGTTGCAAGATAATATTAGAGTTCTTAATACATGTCTTAGTTTTGTGGGTCAAATAGACCAAAAACTGTCAACGGATGTAACAAAAATACACCAAACTCCACACACAAATCTTCGTAAGTATAAAGTTATGAGACATTTCAAAGTATATTTTAAACATAGCATAATTAGGAGAAATTTTTGTTTTAAATGCTGTATGGTTTTAGTACTGTGAAAGAAAAACCCAAAGTGCTTATTACTTAAAACTTAGACATTCTATGCTCATAAACTCTTGAACTTAAAAATTAAAAAGAGGGCAGACTGTATGTACAGAGGATCTAAATATCGTCAAAGGCCACTGAATCTTAGAATCTGCAGAGAAAAGGACTGTGCTAAACAGAGACTATCAGCATTTGATTGTTGCTTCCTTTCTAAAAGACAGAATGAACTGAACATTTCCACTACTTGGAAAATCAGGAGACTGATCATACAGTCAAGCAAGGGAAACTGAAGGAAAGAATTGCCTGAAGTGATTTTTAAAAATTGAAAAATGAAAACAATACAAACAGAAATTCACTAAAGCTCATTGATGTGCTAAAAAATGATGCTGATAATCCAATTTGCTGAATTCTAATAAACGTAATGAATACATACAGAAAGATATGCAAATATTTGTAACTATTATTAAATAAAAATATAATGAAGCAAACATAAAAGGAAAATTAGCTACAAAATTATATAAAGAAATTATAGTACATATACATTTACATTATTTGTAACTATATATAGAAATCTAAATGTGTATGTGCATTTGTGTAAAATTATGTAAAAACTGATCTTGAAAAGAAAGAAGAAGGAAGCACATATAAGGAACATAAAAGGAAAAAATAGAACCTGTTAGTACGCAAGGAAGCAGCGAAAATGAGAAAAGTCTTACACTTTGGAAAGAAATTTGAAAGTCTAAATAAAATGCTTTCTTATTATAAAGAGAGAAAAATCAGTCACAGAAAACAGCAGTTAAGTGCATTAAGATGAGAATGTTCCATTTTCATGGGCTAAAAGTTAAGAAAAATGTTGATACCCATTGCCAAATGAGGCAAACACAATCTAAAACAAAAGGGTTTATCAGTGAATTCTGACCAACACCTCAGGAGCATATGATTCTAGATTTAGGTGTAATACTACCTATTTCAAGAAGGCATGGAATCATATATATATATATATATATATTCCGTATACATTATCTATAGAGCAAATATATAGTTAATATTAGGAACCTGGACATTTATTGTTTTTAAAAGAATGGGTAAATTTCAGTTAGATTCCATTTTCATATTTAACACAGAACAAAAAGATGAAATCCTAAGAACAGTAAAATTTCCGCATGTGGTTAAGTAGGTTTCTTCACAGAAAGTGAAGCAAGGCCCCTAGAAAGATAGATAGATAGATAGATAGATAGATAGATAGATAGATAGATAGAT
>LOJH01025187.1:3070-18841 GCA_001685095.1 Ellobius talpinus
GAGAGAGAGAGAGAGAGAGAGAGAGAGAGAGAGAGAGGAGAGAGAGAGAGAAATACCTCTAAGCCTATGTATGATATCTGGAAACTTACAGGACCCAGGGCTACAGAAAGCAACACAGGGCCTCCCTGAGACAGGTGTCATTACTTGAGAGCTTTTGTTCATAACGAGATCGTTATGCACCTCTACTTTCCCCCCTTCTCCCTCTCATAGCTTGCTATCAACACATCCTCAAGAAGTTCCCATGCTTACTTTAACCTGGTTCTACTCATCTGCGTTTTGCTTTGGGGCTTTTTACCTTCTGCTCCCTAGGTCCTACTTTCTTGTCTCTCTATCGTCTGTTTTTCTTTCTCCCTGCCACCAGCCTTAATTACTCCTCCTACTTACTCTCCTTGCCTGGAAGTCCTGCCTTTATCTCCTCCCTTGCTATTGGCTGTTCAGCTTTTTAGTAGACCAATCAGGTGCCTTAGGCAGGCAAGGTAAAACAGCAACACACCATTACATGCTTAAACAAATGCAACACACCTTTACATAGTTAAACAAATGCAACACATCTTTACATAGTTAAACAAATACAATGAGTCTTTGTATAGTTAAACAAATGCTCTGCAACACAACCAAATCCCAACAAAATGGGACTGCCAGTGAAGTGTCCTTTGGACAGTGGTTTAATTAAGGCATCCTCAGCTGATACTGACACCGAGAGTCAAGAGGACAATGAGGAAGTTCTTACATGCCTGGTGAGTCTCCAAAAGAATTCCTACCTTGCCAAAAGGCTCAACACCCACACTCAAACATTTACCTCATTTAATCTTTTCTAAGCCAGTTTTTATTTTGTATGTCTCTTTTGACCACACACATTTTGTGCACCTTATGTGTGCTTGGTGCTTGCAGAGGTCAGAAGAGGGCACTGGGCCCTGTAACTGGAGTCTTGGATGTTTGTGAGTCATTTTGTGGGTGCTAGGTGCTGAACCTGTGTCCTCTACAGAGCAACAGGTGCTCTCGACCACTAGATCATCTCTCCAGGACCCTTTCCCTCACTTTTGAAGTCTCCCCGCTTGTTCACACCCCTGTTCTGCTGCCACCTAGGTAATGCTGCAACACCCCCAGATTGTCACAATTACAATAAAGGTTTTGTTCTCACTCCTGATTCAGTTCTGCACCAAATGGTTGTGCTAAAGAGTTCCTGAATGTAAAATACAAGTCCTGGCCAGGCCTGGTGACACACAACCTTTAATCTCAGCACTTGGGAGGCAGAGGCTGGTAGATCTCTAAGTTCAAAGTCAGCCTGGTCTACACAGTGAGTTCCAGGACAGCCAAGGCTATGTAGATAAGAGAGACCCTATTTAAAAAAGAAAAGTCCTGGAGTCGTGGGGAAAGAGCAACAACACAGCTGTGAGAGGCACTTTCACCCATGTTCTAATGGCCAAAGCAGCTCATGTGGTCAATTATGAAGCAAGGCTGTGAGGAGCATCCCTTTGAAGGGGCATTAAACAGGCCCATGGCAGCTGAGCAGTTAAGTTTGTACCCTCTCTCATGTGCTCATTTTTTTTTCAAGGATTAAAATTTTATTTTTTTCAGATATTCAGAGGGCCACTGATTGTTTTGGTTTGATAAAATGTGAGCTCTCTTACACTACTATGTAAGTTGTATTTTCTCCTAAGCATATGTGTGCCCTTTCTGAGTAAGTCAGTAATAACTACAACACTGGGAGCTAAGGAGGGGGCAAAAAGGATACCTTAAGTAAATGTACTGCTGCAAACGCTTTTTATGGCAGAGTGCTGGAGAGTTTTAGGGAAGTTTTAAAGTCATATACATATGTATACAATCGTCCCCCTCCTCCCGTTACTCCCCCCCCTCCCGCACCGTGTCTGTACATATTTTTCAGTGGGAAGATGGAGAACAGGTAGACAGAATGGCTAACCAGATTCCAGGAGTCTGGGGAGTTGAATCCATTTAAAAATGTGAACGTTTTTCTGGCCTCAAAACACACTTTTTCTTGTGCTTAGTGCTGGGTCCCCAAAGGGAAGAAATGGGAAAGAAAAATTTCAAGGAAGGGATTTCTTTTAATAACTGTGCATATTGATGGGGTACGGTGTAAAGTATTCATGAAAGTATTCACTGTTTAAATAGGAGTAATTAACACTTCTAGTGGAAAAAAATGAGATTTAAAAATAAGGAAAGGAAAAAGGGAAGCTGAGAGTCTGAGACAGCAAAGATCCACGGAGAAAGTAAGAAGAAAGGACCTACTAAGAGAAAAATGGAGAGGAAGAAATGACCCAAACAGAAAATTCCGTAACTCGAGGGAAGGGATCTTACTGGCTTATGCTGGAAATGCGGAGGTCAGGCACGCCGCCTGCCGGCTGGCCGCGACTACACAGCGGCGACTCGGCNGGGCCAGGCACGCGGAGACCCTTGGGTGGTGCGGTCGGGGACCCGGTTTGCAGCCCAGGCTGATGGGCAGCTGGGTGTCTGGGGCGACTCGAGCCCCCGAATCAGCTGCACGTGGTCAGGCTCAAAACTGCCGGGCGCCGTCGGCCAGGCCACTGCCCACTCCACCGCGCTGTGTGGTCAGGAGATGCTCGCAGCGTCTCTCCCACCTCTGGTCACAAAACCAACAATGACTTCGCTTCGTACTCTACTTTGGGGGAACCAACTTTACCCACTAACTGCCCACTTTTAGAAATAAGATCGGCACAAGAGCAGCCGGTGCAAGGCAGTGGCGTTTTTCCGTCGCAGGGCACCCAACGCCCCTGCGCAATCGCCCTCTCTTCCCGGCGCTCAAGACCATGCGGCCCTACGTAGCTAGGAACGACATAACCCGGGTTCACCAACTGCAGCACTATTAAAGTAACGGACCGGAAACCCGAGCCTCCCTTCCCGGAAGTAAGTTCCTCCCGCTTATCTGCCCTTTTTAGGCGGAGCTTTGCGCTGCGGGGGAAGGCTAGTGCGCTTGCGCGGCCTTCTGCGAGGCCGCGGCGTGTCCTGCGAGCTAAGTGTCCTCCCTCCCGCCAAGGTCCCGAAGGTCCCGAAGGGCCTGGTGGAGCGCCCTGCGGAGTCCCGCTCCCACTCGCGGCGGGTCCCGGGACTCTGTCGTGGGCATGAGCGAGGCGCATCTGTGGCTCCGAGGTTGCAGGCGGGACTGGGGTCCTAGCCGGGCTGCTTTTCTCTGCCAGTGTCAACCCCAGCCTGCAGAGTGACTGTTCTATTCTGCCATAGCCAGCGAGGACCAAAAGTCAGGGCGAACCGTAAGATTCAGCCTACATATTTGGCTCCATTGTCCCAGCTGAACTTGGGGATGTAGGCGGGAAGACCAAAAAAATAGAAAAAATATGGGAGCCGGGAGCTGTTGTTCTGTCGTGTTGGGACAGGGCAGGTGCTCAGGGCTGTCTCTGTCACTTCGTTCACCTTTATGCAGTTCCAAGCCCACGTAGGAGAGTAGCAGGGGCGCGTGGGCGAGGTCTAGGTGTTTCCCCCAGAGGTATCAGTTGTCACGAACTCGGAGCCAAATTTCACTTCTTGTAAGACTCAGAGGAAAAGTTGTTGAAGAAATTGCATACACCTCAGCCTGTTTTTTACTTTGAACTTGTAGAATAGCTTCAACAAGCTTTCTGAAGTTACTTACGTCACTCAGGAGTCTTCTTGCATGACAGATCCCAGCAAAGAGTTGGACTCAGGAGAAATGGCCCTGGTACCCTATGAGGAGAGTGCGGAGATAGGACTCCAGAAGTTCCACAAGCCTCTTGCCACCTTCTCTTTTGCAAACCACACCATCCAGATCCGTCAGGACTGGAAGCAACTGGGAGTCGCAGCAGTAGTTTGGGATGCGGTAAGTCAGTTCTGGACGGCCTCTGGAAACGTCCGCGAGCTAAGACTAGACTATCATTTTAAAAGAGAAAGTTGATTGTTTTATTGAGATATAATTCACATATGTTCTCCAATGTACAGTATGTAAAAGCCGTGGGTTGTTGAGTACGTTCATGGCCGTGCACTGTTACTACCCAGTTTACAGGTTTTTCATCCCCGCGTCCTCTTACACACATTACATTTTGAAAGCCTGAGGGACGTGGAATGACTGGCCAGTGATTGCCCCCAGAGTATCAGGAGACTGGAAGGAGAACAGGAGCCTGTTTGCCCTGCTCACTCATTAAGTTAGTTTCTGAAATACCACACAAAGAACGTGTGGAGACATAGCCCAGAATTAACATCATGTCTTAAAGTTTTCATACTTTGAAAAGATTCTTGCTTTTATGCTTCTGATAGCTCTGTCTTCAGCTGTTAAATAAAAGGCCGGCATGAAGACATTTGCGTTATACTCCTAGTATATAACTGTGGGGGGAAGTAAAAATTACAGGCTTGTAAGCAAATGCTCACTCAACATTTAACATTTGTAAACTTCGTGAAATATGCTGTGACACAGTAAAACAATACACTTTTTAGATATAGCCGCCCTCTGACTGGCATGGCTTTGGACACACTGCACCTGTTTGCTCTAATAGCTTATCTTCAGCAGGTAAGTTCCTGTGTTTGTGTCTGTGGAATTGTGCTTACTTTGCAGGCAGGGAGGGAGGGAGAGAGGAGGGAAGGGAGAGAGCGAGCAATGTTGGGTTCTTGTTTCTTCCTGCCAGCATTTGGCATCTTGCAGCCATCCTGCTCTTCAGACACTAGCTGACCTTAACCATAATCACCCTGTGTTTCCACTCAGGCCATTGTTCTTTCCACGTACCTGGAGATGGGTGCGGTGGAGCTCAGGGGCTGCTCTGCTGTGGAGCTTGGTGCTGGCACAGGGCTGGTGGGCATAGTGGCTGCCCTGCTAGGTGAGTACAGTGTGCTGGCTCCCTCCTTAGTGAGCGGAACTCACTGGGAGGTACACTTGTTTCCTTCGAGGAAAGCACATGGTTGGGATTCCCCCTTACTGAGCTAACCTGTGGGCCCCCTGCTGCTGCTCTCAGCTCTGGGGCTGACAGTGATTTCTTCTCTTTCTCTCATCCTCTTACTCATACTTCTACTGAGAGATCACCTTGCTCCCTTTGAGCTTATGATGTCGAGGTAGAATTGCATACAACTTCTTTGTTTTAAAGTGCTAAATCCGTAGCCTACCAGACTTAATCCCTCATTGTTGAGAAAATGACTGGTTTTTCCCTTCTAGGGTTGATGGGTCCTCAACTGTACACTGACACCTTAAGAAATTACATTAATGGTCTGTAATTAGTTGATACCTACCTATCAATCTATCAGCCTTCATCTGATGTGGGCTTTGGTTTTTTTGTTGTTTTTTTTTCTTGTCAGAGATGGTGTCTTACAATGTTGGCCAGGCTGGCCTTGAATTGTAAGCCTGCTGAGCAGCTGGGATTACAGGCATGTTGCACCATTGTACTGGGCTGCTTAGAGTGTTGTTTTTTTCCCCTAGAACATGTTTAAGTCTCATTGTTATGTTTTCTCTTACTGTTGACTTCTTTCTACAACTTCTGACGCAGTGTTCAAGTTACCCTGTCATATGTTAGCTGTCACACCAACCACCTCAGTATTGTCACCTGTGGCTCCTGTTACAGTGCGGTCCCGATTCATGGCTCCAGAGGGGAATTTAAGAGCTTGCATTTGTAAGAAGCTCCCAGGCTAATACTCCCAACACTACTGGTTCTCAGAGGAAACTGGAATTGCAGAACATTGAGTTATTCATACGCTATGGTTATTTTAGGCTCAACCTAAGCCCCTCTTGTCTCACCCTTTTCTCTGATGACTCGTTATTTTTCAGTATTCCTTTTTCTATTTTGGTTCTGTAGTCTGTGTTGCTTTCTTTGATCTTGATTGGAGAGCAAGGGCAGGGTTAGTGGATAAAAGTACACTTAGAGGCTAGGAATTGCTCAGGATTTAAGAGCCCTGGCTGCTCTTTCAGAGGACCCTGGGTTTGATTTCCAGCCCCCACATGACTGCTCAGAAAAGCCTATAACTTCAGTGCCAAGGGATCCAGCACCCTCTTCTGTTTCTGTAGAAACTGTATGCAAGTGGTATACAGACATACATGCAGGCAGAATACCCATACATGTCAAATAAAGATCAAGGTTTAAAAAAAGTTTTTAAAGTATATATTAATTGGTTGTTTGGTCTGTCTACTAGCAAAAACCATAATGATGTTTTTCTGTTGGCTTACTGACTGCATATGAATCTATGATATTTTAATTATTGTTTGCAGCCCCACAACCCAGCAGTCAGCCCACTTCCCCTGTGGGCTTCTGGTCCCACGATCCTGTAGGTATAAATTAAGTCTTTATCATTCTGTTTACCAACAAAAATTCAGAAGTCAGATGTGGGGGTGAAAACCTGCTAGATCAGAGAAGCTTAGAAGCAACCAGATGACTTTTGGCCAGAGACACTGCAAGAGATACCTCTCTCCACTCTTGTGCATCTTCTCTATCCAAATTTCTGGTTTTTCTCTGACCTGTTCCAGTCTTCTAGTCCCTAGCTCCATGTCCCTGTTTCAAGGGAAACTTTATTGACAATCTGGAGTGTCACAGTAAGATATTCAGCAACACCATAAGTCATTGGTAAGACTCTGGTTGGCCCCACATCTTTTATTATCCTTAGAGGACTGTTATAGCATTGCCTTTATGTCATATATTACTTTTAACTTTTTTTTCAAATGATACCAGTGTTTTGAGATAGTAAACCACTTTCAGGGTCCTTATCAGCAGAAATCTGAGACTCACAAACCGATGTCAAGACACAGCAGCTCAGATTAAGGTTCTTTGTAGGCTTCCCCCAACCCCCGTTTTCTACTGTAAACACAGGCAAAGTTTTGTTGGCTGGTATAGAGACATGTTAGTACATACACATATAGTTGTAGTTAGAATTAATTTTGACACCACGTTTGTTTCTGCTGTTTGATCTTGGGCACAGTGTTTAACCTCTAACAATGACTTCTCTGTAAAATGGGGACAGTGATAGTATTTGCTCCACAGTGAGGCTCAAGATGGGCTAGTTACCAGTATACATAGTTACCATCACACATAGCTAGCTAGATTAGCTCATTAGCTGATGTGCTGTGGGGTATGTGTGTGGGTGTGCGCATTCGCGTGTGTGCATATGCTCATGCACGCATGTTGCTATTCTTAGTGCTGTTTTTTCTAATGAGAAGTCTAGACATATATATGGGGTTGAAGAAGTCAGGATAAGGTTCTTCAAACACCATTTAAGAGTGAAGGATAACAATCACTTCATGTGTCTGTGTCTCAGATTGAGGCTCTTGAGAAATGAAACCATAGTTTATTCTGTGTCCTTGACCCTTGAACAGTACCAACCACTCAGACACTGGATACTTGGATAGTTTGGGAATAAGTCATAAAGGAACTTGGGGCCAGAGAGATGGCTAGGCAGTGAAGAGCAGTATGTGACCTACTGCTCTTGTACAGGACCTGAGTTCGGTTCCCAGCACCCACATCAGGTGTTTCACAATTGGCTGGAACTCCAGCTCCAGGGGATCCAACCCCCCTTCTGGACTCTGTGGGCATTTGCCCTCACAAATGCACACACATATGTACACATAGCTTAAAATTTAAAAATCAAACAAATATGAACCAACTAGTTTGATGACTTTTGGAAGTCATGAAAATTAATAAGACTCTTACAAAATATCATTGCAGCAGAATTCCTATTTGCATTTTTATGTATTTCCTTTCATTCTCTTTTCTCCATCTGTATTTTACATAATCACAGTTGTCATGATCTTCTGTCTATGCGTCTGTATGTGTCTGTACGTGTATGTGTATTTCTAATCCCTGTCATAAGCATTTGTGTTTTTGCATGATTTTCATATTCACTATAAAGTATTAGATTGGAGAAATTTTGAGGTTAAAAACTGAGAGTAAGAAAAGTTTTGAAAATAGAAACAGAATTAAAACATGTAGTGATTGAAACATTTGGAAAGAGATTGGTTGTTCTCTTTTTCAAGTTCATGTTTTGGTACTCAGTCATTTATCCCTGAATCCATGGATTCCCTACCAAGTGTATCCTGGGTCAGTGTGAGTAGCACCCAGTGACCAGGCAGGCAGATCCACATCTTAGGAAGCTACGTACAGTTTAAGTCCAGAGGGAAGGACTAGGTAAAGACAGATTGCATAAAAAGTAGATGATGTTATGCAGAATGTTAGTGTTGGGTGTGAGGCTTCCTCAGTAAGAGGAGCAGTTCCTATGTGCCATTCTCAGAGCGGACCTGTATCGGAAGTAGACTCAGTCATGGGTTTTCCTCCAGTGTTGACACTTGAGGTGTTAATAGAGAGTAAATAACTTGCCCAAGGCTTTAAAGCTATGGATTGTGGTGAGACTTTGAATCTAGTTCTGACTTTCAAACTGGAGTTTTAGTTAGAAAATCCCGAGTCTTTATGCTACTTGGGAACTCTATGGGGTTGGGGTGGGGAGATCCCATTTTGAAAGGATTCTGTATATTGGGCTACGTTAGAGAATTTTCACTTAAAAAATCTTCTGTGTAATTTGATGCCCAGTTAGGCCTGGAGACACCTGTCCTGAAATACAGAGCTCAGGAAGATACTGTCTGGTGACTTGCTACCATCCTATCACGACTCTGCTGAGCCGTGGACCCGTGGTCCTGAAAACTCCCATCACACCCTGGCTAGTTCCTGCCAGCATTTCTTCTCTTTCTTCCTTGGTTCTGAGTTAGCATCATTATTCAGGGAGTCACCCAGAGTTGAGGGACAGGCTGAATGGTCAGTCTCATTCTTCTAACAGCCTGCATGACAAGTGGGCCTGGTGGACTCACTGTTCTCTATGTGGTCTGCTGAAAGGGACCATAGTTCATGGGACATAGCCCTGACTCTGTATTCCTCTAATGCTGACCCGCACTCTCACCATCTGCCCCTCATGACTATAGCCTCCTCTCACTTGGTCTCTCTGACTTCTCAGACTCTTCCTGGAGTAGCTGCCAGACCCTTATCTAGAATGTCAATTGATTGATGGTGTGGCCTGTGTTTAAATAAACATCCTGTGCCTCTCTGCTGCTGCAGACCACATCCCAGACTTGTGGGCAAGACTTGGTTATCTCCTCCTGTACAGCTAGCTCATCAGCTTCTTTCATGTTTTGAGAAGTTCCCAGGACCTACACTGCTTATGCCTGGTGCCTTTTGCCTTGAATGGCCTTTCTCCTTCCCCAGCTCATGGCCTTATCTTCCGTGTAAGTTCAGGTTTCCCTTCCTTTGGCTTCTCCCTCTCTTGAGGAATTTCTTTCTGACGTGTGGTTCCTGGTGCAGAGCACATCCCTGCTGCTCTGCCTCCCACTGTATCATGGTTACTCTTGGCTTTCTCCTTCTCGTGAGACTTTGCTCCAGGTAAGGATTTTCTTGCTCAGCTTTATGTTTCTAGCACATGGTTATGTTTTAATCAGTAGAGCAGTGCTTATAACATGAAAACTAAGCCCAGCAGTAGTGGCGCACATCTTTGATCCCAGGACTCGATGAGGCAAAGGCAGGCAGATCTCTGGGTTCAAGGCCAGCTTGGTCTACAGAGTGAGTTCCAGGGCAGTCAGGGCTACACAGAGAAACTCTTCCTCAAAAAAACCAAAACCAGCTCACAAAACGAAAAGAAAACAAACACTGAAAGTGATGACAAAGGTTTGCATATTGTTTCCATTCCTGAGCGACAGCCACTGGTTCACTAGGTCCACTTCCATTTCCCTTATCATTTATGAACAATATTGACTTGCTTTTCTACTTGTAGTATTATTTATCGTACAGGAAGCCATTTGATACCTTTGTATTTGGTCCAGTATCATGTCCTTCCTTACTTTATCTTACTCACCAGGCTGGAACCAACCTAGGTAAATGCAGGTTTTCCTACCAGGCCTGTGCCAGCTCAGCTGAGTATGGCTGAGTGATCACTGTGCTGGGACTCCCTGGCTGCCAGTAGGCTCTTAGATATTTGTAGAACTGGTAGGTGTAAAGGGTAATGTTTGGGTGACATTAAGAGCCTATGCCAGCTCTGGAAGACCTAGTAAGTTAGTAGTACCTAGTAGGGAGAGCTCTGTCTCCAGGATAGGCATTAGAGAAGTTCTCAGTGAACGTACCCAGGTGAAGCTTCAATGATTACGATCACTCTGGGATTGTGCTCTGTGTCCTGCCCAGAAACACACAAATAAAAGTACTGATTCAAACCGGGAAGGCTGCCTGCAGTTTTCATTCTCAGAGAACAGTCATTGAACTCTGCTTATTGGGCAACACAATGTGCCAGTGAGTCATTGGAGCAGTGGGTCCAGGCTTGGAGAGTCCAGCAGCTTGAGCGTTTTTATCAGTATCACCATCTAGAACTGTAAACCTCAGATTTAATTACATGCTGCCTTAGTGTTTTATAAGATAAGAAACACCTGGTGGAAGCTGCCACTGGAAAGGTGCTGGGATCCTTTGGGAGATTAGAAAAAAATATACAAAGGAAAGATACTATTATGAAGGAATTAAACAATTTTAAATTTCAAACTTTCTGATGTCAAAACTTGACATGATTACATTTTTTTAGGTGAGTTGTAATGAGACTAACCTACTGTGGTTGTAATGAGACTAACCTGCTATGGTTGTAATGAGACTAATCCACTATGGCTGTAATGAGACTAACCTGCTATGGCTGTAGTGAGACTAACCTGCTATGGTTGTAATGAGACTAACCTGCTATGGTCATAATGAGACTAACCCGCTATGGCTGTAATGAGACTAACCTGCTATGGCTGTAGTGAGACTAACYTGCTATGGTTGTAATGAGACTAACCTGCTATGGTTGTAATGAGACTAACCCGCTATGGCTGTAGTGAGACTAACCTGCTATGGTTGTAATGAGACTAACCCGCTATGGCTGTAATGAGACTAACCTGCTATGGTTGTAATGAGACTAACCCGCTATGGCTGTAGTGAGACTAACCTGCTATGGTTGTAATGAGACTAACCCGCTATGGCTGTAATGAGACTAACCTGCTATGGCTGTAGTGAGACTAACCTGCTATGGTTGTAATGAGACTAACCTGCTATGGTTGTAATGAGACTAACCTTCTATGGCTGTAGTGAGACTAACCTACTGTGGTTGGCTGTGGTTCAGTTTTCTCTTACCCACATTGGTTAAAAAAATAGATCTTGCAGTTGACTGTCAATAGTACATAAAGACAGATGAGTAAGCTACTGTGCCATCGATTTCCTCATTTGCGTGTGGAATAGCACTTGGAGAACACGAACTAGCCTTTTAGCATGTTACCCAGTACATACTAAGTCTGTACGCTAATGCAGAGGACAGGTTTTCAGTAGTTATATATGTATCACATAAACAGCCTAACTGCTTCAGAAGAACATGAATGTAACCTGCACATTCTCAGTAGCTGAGTTGTCTCTTGTGATTCTGTTTTAATGTTGGTTCCTCTAAAGCAGACTTTTGGTTTGTATCTTCTGATCTTGATAGTCATACTCTGTTTATCAATTTTTCATTCTTGGATTTTATTTTACCTTGAGCATTACTGACTGTTGAATTGAGTTGAGTGGTGGATACTCATGGTGGTTGGGCCAGCTCTTCATGGAGAATTCCGGAGCATTCGCGTGTCACTCTGACTCTATGGTTCACTAGAACCACTTTGGCAATCGGTAGGTGTGCCACAGAAGCAAGCTGAAGGTTCACTTTTTTACACAGTAGAAGGAGTTCTGTTTTGGTCTGGTTATCTGCCTGTGGAAGGTGACGGTATTCTCCATATCTGCGACTTTTAGATAATGCCTGTATCAACTGAAGCAGACCCTCTCTGCCCACTATGGATGTATGATATTCACCTTATTTTCTGTTGTCCACATTGTAGGTGCTCATGTGACTATCACGGATCGGCAAGTAGCATTAGAATTTCTCAAGTCAAATGTTGAAGCCAACTTACCTCCCCATATCCAGCCCAAAGTTGTTGTTAAGGAGCTGACTTGGGGACAAAATTTGGGAAGTTTTTCGCCTGGAGAATTTGATCTCATACTTGGAGCTGATGTCATATACTTAGAAGATACCTTCAGAGATCTTCTTCAGACCCTGGGATACCTCTGCAGCAACCACTCTGTGATTCTTTTAGCTTGCCGAATTCGCTATGAACGGGATAATAACTTCTTAACGATGCTAGAGAGGCAGTTTACTGTGCATAAGGTTCACTACGATCCTGAGAAGGATGTCCATATTTACAGAGCACAGAAGAGAAACCAGAGGGAGGACTTGTAGTGGGCATTATTTCCTAAGAATTGACTGTGTCGGGTAAGGTCTTAGAATTAGAACTCCCGTGTTAATGTGATGGCAGACCGCAAGTCCGTCCAACCAGAGCTGCTGAAAGAACACAGCACATATGTTCTTTGCAGACAAATTCATTCCTTGTCACATTGCCATAACTGTGTGTCACGATTGCAGTGAATGCACATGTGAGGTTTGGCTGGCATTCTTTCCTTAGCCAGTGTGCCCACTTGGTAAGCATTTCCACTCACGCTCTGAAAAGAATGGTGCAAAGGTGTCTTTAAATTGGTGGGATTCAGCAGTACATTCTGGGCTCCGTTTGTCTCGGTTTTCTCATCTGCTGAGTGTAAACGGAGTTTACTGCATATATTGCTGAAATGTTTGTGCTGTTGAAGTCTCCTACTCTTCTTGTGAGATAAGGCCTTACTCTAGCCTTGGCTTGGTCTAGAGCTGTAGACCAGGCTGACCTCAAACAGTGATTCTCCAGCCTCTGTTTCTGAGTGCTGGGATACAGGTGTGTGCCACGGCACCCAGACTACCATTTAGTTCTTAGGCACCTTGAGATGAGGATGAAATCAGCAGATTTCAAGGGTAAGAATGTAAGCAAAGGAATAAAAATTTTTACATTTAAAATTACACAAAACTGTGGCCTGAAATTTTCCTCCACAACGATGCTTTGTTTCAGCTTTGCTGTTTCTTGCTGTGGTTGTCTCTGTTTCTTAGGTGTTTCCCCCGTCTTTTATGTGTCAGTTCAGAAAAGTTAACTCTCATTTCACAAAGGTTAGCTCCCAAGGTACAGACCTATATTGTGCCTGTAATCACTCTTTGGATTTAGGGCTCCCTGTGGGCTGCAAGCTGCTGGAGGCCTCTTTGACTTTCCTTCCCTTTACCCAGTAAGAAGCATATAACAAGTGACCAGGGTAAATTCCATTAGAGGCCACTGATGTTTTGTGGTGCCAGGGAGCAAACCCAGGTCGTGCACACGCTGGGCAAACACTAACCCCAAGTTACTACATCCCTAGCCAGAGGTTACTGGTTTTTGAGTTTTCTCTGGGTAGACTTGATGAATAAAGTTACCAAACAAGCTTTTCTTTTACATTTAACTAAAAATTTAAGCAGTTTAGACAATGGCATTTGGTAATAGAAATGTGAATTTGTTGTATACACTATTCAAGGCCTCATTTTCCTTTAATAAATATTTTGGATATAAGAATATCTTACATTGTCTTCTATATCCTTTAAAAATGGTAGTCATATTAGTCAGGGTCCTCTCTAGAAGAACAGAACGGGGAGGGGGAAGGTACGGAAGGAGGGAGGGAGAGAGAAGAGGAGAGGATATTAGAGTAGCTTATAGGCTGTACGGTCCACCTAGTCCAATGATAGCTATCTACTAATGGAAAGTCCAAGAATCCACTAATTGTTCAGTGCACAAGACTGGATGTCTCATCTGGTCTTCAGTACATGCCAGAATCCCAAAGCAGGAGGCTCTAATGGCAGTGAGGGAATGAACTTGTCGGTGAGATTGACGGCAAGCAGGCAGAGAGGGAGAGGGCTGCCTTCTTCCATAGGCGGTCACCAGAAGCTGTGGCACAGATTAGATGGATCTTCCCACCTCAAAACTTCCGTATTTAGGATGAGTCTTCTCACATCAAATGATTTAATTAAGAAAAATCCCTCACAGCTATACCCAGCCCCTTTGGTTTTAGTTAATTTTAGGTATAGTTAAAAGATTTATTTTAATAAAGGTGAGCTAAAAGCTATGGGCATTTGATGATGTCCTGTTTCAACAGTTCTGACAAATGACATGAAATGGGAACAGGCATAGCTTACTGACTCTGAAATACCACCACACCATGACATCGAAGCTGTCTGAAACAAAATGAGAAACTGACAGCGTCACCACCATTGCAATGAAAAACCCAGTGCTGCTAATAGTGAGGTTCAGTCCTTTAAGATCGCAGACTTTGGGGAAAGAAATGAAGCGAGGTGGGACGGGCTGGGGAGCTGAGACACCTGCTGCTCTACCAAGTCCGCCAAGCATTTAGCAGGCTTCATGGTGTGTTTTCATAAAATCTACGGGTCAGAAAAGGTTGAAAGTACTGTGTTGTGTGATGTTTTATTCTTTTGGTTTTGGGGGGCCCACCACCCAGCTTCCAAATGAATCATTCATGGAGGCTTATTCTTAGTTATGAACGCTTGACCTTAGCTGCCTTGTTTCTAGCCATCTTTCCTTAAATTAACCCGACTACCTTTTCCCTCTGGGCTTTTATCTTTCTTTTGTATATCTTACTTTCAGACTTACTCCATGACTGATTGGGTGGCTGGTCTCTCTTTCTAGTTCTCCTTCTATTCATACTCTCTGCCAGCCCTGCCTATCCTTGCTCCTGCCTTGCTATTGGCCGTTCAGCTCTTTATTAACATCAGGTGCTTTAGACAGGCACAGTAACACAGCTTCACAGAGTTAAACAAATGCAGCGGAAACAAAAGTCACACAGCTGAAAATAATATTTCCCAACAGTACTGCCATGCCTCCACTCCCTTTGTTCTACAAATAGAGTGTGTGAGTAGAGAGAGAAAGAGATTGGTTATTATAAGTGAAAGTCAAGCTCTTTTATTGGTTTAGGTTTGGAATATTTTCCAAGTCAGATTCCGTGAGGGCACAGACACGCACACATGCACACACATGCACATACACGCGCGTGAGTGCCTTTACATCTCTGTGTGGTCTGGCCATTGGCTATAAGGGGCAAAACCTTGGGCTGAAGAAAATACCTGTAGAGAGGTGCAATTGTCAGAAAATTTATTTTTACATAGATAGCAAAATTGTAATTTGTTCAAGTAAATGGATAGAATACTAGATTTTAAAAACTGGTGTTTTAATTATATGTGCCTGTGTACAGGTAGATGTTTGCTAATGTGTACAGAGGCTGGAGTTGTTGGATTCCCTGGAGGTAGAATTCAGGTTATTGAACTTGGTCCTCTGAAAGAGCAGCAAGTGCTCCTTACCCAAGCCACCTCTCCAGCCCCGAACACTAGATTCTTTGGGGGATAGAATCATGACTGTCACTACATTTAGACAGCCTAGCCATGTTGTCCAGGCTGACTAGGGACAGCTCTTCCTTCCACCTCCCCAGCAATAGGATTATAGATATGTGCCATCACTCCCAGCTTGCCTGTGATATTCTCAGCAAATACAATTTATACTGGAAGTACAGCACTAAATTTTAGGTGGTCATAAAGGCAGCTCGATAACACTGATCCATAAACAAAGAGACCACTGTGGATGATTTACCTAAATGAATCAATTCATTTCTGTTTTGTTTTGTTTTTTTCTCTCCTTCCCCAAGGTATGACTCCAAGAAACAGATTCTCGGGCTATTAAAATAACAAAACATTCTCTTAATAATGAAACTACATGAATGTATATAAGATCTACTGTAGTGAAAGGGGAGTAGGCCTGTCTTTCATCTGGCCCAGCTCCCGCATGGCTAGTAGATATAAATATTGTAACTGTAATTCTTGCTTGATAACTGTTTTGTTATA
>LOJH01025188.1:0-18841 GCA_001685095.1 Ellobius talpinus
TGAGTAGTACTCTAATGCATAAATATTCCACACTTTCTTTATCCATTCTTCCATCAAGGGGCATGCGGATGTACTTCTTATATCAGGGTGAATTGCCTCAATAAGCTAAGGTGCATGATATATAAGAAAGAAGCTTTGTTACCACTTGGGAGTCTGAGAGAGCTTATGAGCCAAATACCTGAGTACTTTTCCTAGGAAGATTTTGCTCCATGCATAAAATTAAGCTTGTTCCCCCAATAGTGTATAAGTGAGAATAATCTTCAAATATTACTACAGGCTAGGTCCTGCGTGCATAATCAAGTTCCCATGTGTGCCCTGCTTCAAAGGGAAGCATTCTTGGTGAGTGTATACACATAGCTACATGGCAGTTTTGAAAACCATCAGGGGACTGGGTAAGACTTTTGGCTCCTCAGGAGTCAGCAGAAATCAGGTGTTTACTTTGAAGACAGTGTCTAACTGGTTTGACCATCCGGGCTCTGGACTCCTGTTTGAACAATCTTTCTGCTCCAGTCTCCTGAGTAACTGAGACAACCTATTAGTTTCCCCATTTATATATATGCTTTCAGAAATGTTTTACTTCTTCTTTAGAAGTACAGATTGCAAAATTTAGCATGAACTGGACTTCACAAAAAGAGGAGTAGTTTTATTATATCTCTTTTAGGTTATGAAATGAACAATATTCAAAAGAGTCCTAACAGGGGTCCACTTTTGGTCCTTTCGCGTTCTGGAAAGCCTGGTCCAGTGCACTGATAATTAATTGGTTAAGCATCAGGCACATGTTTGTATACCTAGTACACTCTGGAGACACCTGCAGCTAGAATTGCTTGTGCAGACATTTTTATGCTGCCCTGAGCCGGCCTTGTTTGTTGACACCTCCACTCTGGATGCGAGCTCATAGCAGTGACTTTTGGAAAAGTAAGTATGAGAAGCCACTTCTTGTACATGACACAGGCTGAGTGCCTGTAGGAAATGCTCTGTAATGACAAACGAGCATCATCAGGGGCAGAAGAAAGGGCTGTCTATGTGACTGTTCTATGTTAATTTTGTGCATCTCTGATTATCAAAATAAAATTTCCTAGCTGTTGAAAAAGCTAAGGGTATTGACCTTCTAAGTTTACTCTGGCATATTCTAATGACATTTTGATTAATTAGTTAAGGTCATTGTTTTTCAGGTTCTCTTGCTCCAATCTTGAACAAATACACCAACCTCCTCTGACAGCTCTTGAGACTCTTACTTGCTAATATTCTGTGCTACATAGAAGAAAATGAACGACAGGATCGCATGTATTTTACAGATAAAGCTACATTTTGTGTAATTCACAAAGGTTTGTTCTTTCATCAGAAATAATGAGAGATGCTAGAAGTAACGAGGCTGTTTGATCTAACGTTTCTTAACTTACTCCAACACCCAGAAAAGAACTTTGTGACAAGCTTTGTTAAATCAGAAGAGACGTTAAATCAGTGCTGAGGTTAGAATAGCAAAATATTATTGTATTAGTCTGCCTGGCTTCCATAAGAGAGAACACCACAGGCTGGGAGGACTGGGCAGTGAAGGCCTGTTCCCCAGTGCTGGAGGCTGGGATCCAGGATAAGAGGCAAACAGAGCTGCTGTCTGCTTCAGCTACCTTTCCAGACAGCAGACAGGCCCTTCTCCTTTTGTCCCCAGAGCGTGCTGTTTCTCTGTGCACACTCCTAGCTGTGCCCTGTTATTGCAGAGCACACTAGTCACATTGGACTCCAGTGCCACCATCATGATCCATTAAACCTGTTTCCTGAAGGAACAATCCCCATATGCACCGCAGTCCTGGGGCTGCTGTACTGTACAATTATTTTCTGTGAGTGTGAAAGTCTTTCCTCAATGCTATAATATTTTATGAACAGTAAAGGTCTTGTTCAATCTCAGGAGTCCCTCCACATATTGCATAATTTCAGAAATATTTATATTAAAAGTTTTAAGGATTATATTGTATTCCCTGATATTTATATATTAGCATCTTGGGCAACTGCTTTTGAGTTAAAAACCCCAACCCTCTGATTCACTGCCACTCTGAGGACATAGACCAAGCCCTGTTTCTGGCTTATATACACAGTCTTTTCTGTCACTGCTTCTTCCTTCTGTGTCCAGTGTCTTCATGAGTAAAGGCAGCCCTCATTGCTTGGTTCAGGGAATAATGATTCCTCATGTTCTTCTTTTTTGAAGGGTTATTTTCCTAATATGCAATTTCCCACACTCAGTTTGATGCTCAGTTGACCCATGCAACCTTCTTCCTTTGTCTCATGTCCCACTGTCATTCCTGCCCCTTGACTCAAATCTATTGCAATCTTACACTGTTTTGTGAGAGAAGTTTTACTTTCACCTTTGTAGAGTAAACTTTAGGAGGTCACAACGTCTTCTAGCTCCCGTGGTTATGCTCCCTGCTGACTGTCTAGTTGGCACAGTTGAATGATGATGAGGGACAGGAAACAAAGAACAGCTGCTGTGTGACATTTCTGAAGTCTTCCTCCGTACTAGATATTAATTCTAAATTTGATGTGCATGTATTATGATTTTATTTAACTCTACTGCAAATTGATTCAACAATTGGAGTTTGCCTCATATCGCATTAAACCACAGGTAGACAAGGATCAGCTATGCAGCCTAGAGGAAGATGGATTTCCCAGATGAAGTCTCCACTGTGAGAACCAGATGCTTGCTAGCAGGTTCCTGAAACATCTTTAACTGTCATCTCCATAATACAACAGGGATTAAAATATCATGATTCATAGGTCCTCTGAGATAGCTCAGTGCATAAAGATACTTGCTGATTAGCCTGACAACCCCAGCCCACCCCTGCAACATACGCATAGAAACAGAAAACTGACTGCTCCAAGTTGTACTTTGACCACCATGTGGGCACTGTGGCAAGCATATGGTTCCAGAATACATACAATAAAGAACCAAATAAATGAAAGAAAAATGCACTGTCCTGTTAATTGTAAGGTCCTCTGCGAGCTGCCACATTGATACACTGAGATAATTTCGTTATCCTGATGAAGTACTTCAGGACTCTTGTTATTACAATTTCTATCTGTGACTTGGGGTATCAGTTTGACCTTCATGGTTATGACAAAATACCAGGAAAATTACCTGAAATGGAAGGCTTTATTGAGTCTCACTATTTCAGAAAGTTTTTGGCTGAGGAGTGGGCAACAGTGCGACACAATGGGATTGGGAGAGCATGGCTATTTGCTTGCTTAATGGCAACCATGAAGGAGAATAAGACAGGGAGAGACCCAGTACAATATACAACGTTCAGAAGGAAAGTCCCTGTGGGCCTATTTATCCCACCGTGCTGCATGTCCCTCAAATGCCATCATATTACAAAACTATCAAGAAGATATGAAGCCAACAAACCATTGGGTGAATGTGCTAATGATCTAGTCAGCCCTCATGTGTGCCAATTAAGTCTGCAATACTTGAGTTTTGGTAGACACCACAAATTCAAACCCAAACACTAGTATGCTATTCCTTTCAGTCTGTGCATGATTAAGGTTAGATGAAAAAGGCCTCTATGGTGGCTCAAAAGGATGACATTCAACAGCTTAATCTTTTAGCAGAAAATGACACCACAGTAGGGTAAAGTAAGTTTATCGTCTGCTACAAGAGGCTGGAGGGTAGGCAGCTGGGGACAATAACAAAGAAGATTCTCTGCAATTTTCTACCTCAGCTTCAGGGTCTTCAGCAGGAAGGGCAAACAGAAAAGTGACAGATAAACCTTGGCTTGGAAGTACTGTGGTTCAGAAGCAGCTATTGCTTACAAAAAGGGAAGCAGGAGAAGAAACTCTTAGCCTCCATGGCTACTTAACATGGACAACAGTTCCTGGTAGAGCAGTACCAGCTGCCGAAGTAATGTTCATGATGGGTCTTAGACATGTGTCAACAACTCCACCTCAAGGACCACCCAGCTCTTAACTTTTCCTTCCCAGTAACTAACATGCCATTCCAGAATCATCTGGAAAATTCTCTGAGAAGAACGTTCTTTCCTTTTAGAGAGAGTATGAACTTCAGAAGGGTGGAGGAGCCTAACTGAGCACAAATACCAATCAGAGGCGACCTGATGTGAAGAAGGCATGATTAGAGAAAACACGAGCTTTTCATATGTGGATGATACACGCACATCTGCATTAATTTTTGAACCTTGAAATAAGAATTTGAAAAGAAAGTGAAAAATTATTTTCCTTTCATAAGACTTCCGAGAAAAAAGTCTTTTCTCATTTGTTAAAATAAAAAGGAGCTAATAAGCTACAATAAGAATGTGTTGCCCCTTTCATTGGCCTAAACTTCCTGTTGAAAAAGCAGGAAACGGTCATTTCATGTTTTAAATCTCCATTCTCCTCTCTCCTGACACATACTCTTTCTTCATTATTTTTAATTGTTTGAAGAAATTTATTTGGGAGCTAGAGAATATGAGAGTGTAATGCTCACATTAAAATGGTACACAATAAGAAGTTAAGAAAATATCACTATTTTGTAGCATTGGTGATAGACAATATGATGAGAAAAATAACAAGGAAAATTAGATATGCAAGCAGAAAGTAAAAATTACACAATTCAAGCTTCCTGTTACCTTTCTTTAGAAAGCATATATATATTCATTTTATAGATTTTCCTACTTCATTTTAAAAGCTATGTGTGATTCATTTTTATTTTAATACATTTTAAATTAAAATATAGTAATATAACTTTACCCTTTCCCTTTCCTGTCTCCAGCTCTCACAAGTTCCTTTCCTCTGACTTTTCCATGACCCTCTCTCTAATGATCATAGCCTCTTCTTCCCTGATTACTTCTGCTTTACACATATACACATACAAATACATATATACGTTAATATATAATTACAACCTGCCGAGTCTTTTTGTTATTTGTGCGTATGTGGTTTCAGGACTGACCACTTTGTATTGGATAATGAGTGAGGTGGTTTGTCTCTTTGATGGACTAATTCTCTTTCCCTTACTAATCATCAGTTGCCCATCGTTTCTTGTCCAGGGTGTGATAGCTTGAGATTTTCTTTCCCCTTCCGCATTAGCATTCCTGTTGATATTGCCATGGTTCAGATTTTGTTTAGGCAGCCATATCTGAGACTGTTTCAAAGTAGACTGCATGGTGTTCTGGGTCTTACAGTCATTTCATCCCCTCTTCTTTGATATTCACTGAACTAT
Organism: Ellobius talpinus; assembly: GCA_001685095.1. Taxonomy (NCBI): domain Eukaryota; kingdom Metazoa; phylum Chordata; class Mammalia; order Rodentia; family Cricetidae; genus Ellobius; species Ellobius talpinus. Next base: position 5,201 of record LOJH01025188.1, read on the forward strand.
AGACAGGATTGTGATGTACATGTACCCATTGGGACTGGACTCACTCCCTATGACACTTTGGTCTTTGTACTGTATCTAACTGAGTTTTTGTGATGGTCTCTGATTATCGTAAAGAGATTTTTCTTTGAAGGAGGTGATAGCTACAAGTATCTGTGTATATAAAGATGAGATGTATAATGTAGTTAGAAATTATGCTGATCTAGCAAAGTGGTCATATAAGATTCTCTTCTAAGATACTTGACTTAACTAGCCCAAGAAAGTTGTCTAGGTTTTAAGTACCCAGGCATGGTTTCTCTCCTGTTGGGTGGTCCTTAAGTCCAATTAGACCACTGTTTGTTTCCACTAATATGTTAATGCATTTACTGCGCTTTTCCTGATATCTTATCATGCTGGTAATTGTGACTTATAGGTATTACAGCTGGAGAGGGTATTAATTGCTTCCTTTCCTTGGCAGAAGGCTTTCAGGTTATCCATAGATAGAATCATCTGAGCCCTGTAATTTTCGTGTTCAGTATATTCAACATTCATTACTTAACTTCAGTCCCCGAGAGTGAACCAATCAATGGCAATAGCCATAGTTTATATTGCTTTGGAAGCCATTTGAACTAAGTTCTCTAGCCATTCTAAAAGAGATTTATTATGATTGGTACTGGGATTTGTTTCTTTGTCTTTAGTTCTTGTAGAGAGGATTGTCAGTTTTAATGGCATAACTAAATATTCAGCGTGGAACTGAATTATCGGGTCTGAAACACTGTTGCTACAATCATTTTGTCAGTATATATATACCACTTATATGTTTCTTATATACACAGAGTTCCTATGGATGACAATGAAACATTTATGACTATGTATGAACAAAATGAGAAAAATTCTAAAGTTATTCTTTTACTTTTCTTACTGCTTTTTTATTTAGCATTTTAAATTTTTGTCCAAATTTAAAAACACAAACAATTTGAGAATAGATTTACATTGATAGAAAAAGAACAGAGAGAATGTGAACAACTGCCCCATACCCCTGCACTCTGCTTTTTATAGCTGGCCTTGGTCTTTTGTGTTTATTGTAATTAAGAAGCAATATTGCTAGATTGCTATTAATCGTTAAAACTATTTTAGTATGTTTCCTCCGGTTTTATTTTTCTGTATTTCTAATGCATGAGTTTGTGTAGGCGACTTAAAGTTTCCTAGCAAGAGTGGAAAGTGTGCCTGAATTGGCCTTCCCCTGTAATCAGATTGGCGAATACTCTGTCATCATAGAACCTTAATTCATTAACTGATGGAAAAGATACGGAGATCTACAGTCAAGCACCAGGTTAAGCTCTAGGAGTCCAGTTGAAGACAGGGAGGAGGAACCACATGTGTGAGGCGGGGCAGGAGGGGGTCGTATCATGATGACTTTTACTCATTTTTAGCTCTTGTCTCTTCTTGGCTATGAAAGTTAGATAATCTATTCTCATTTTTTTAGAGTTTTGATGGTGTGGAAGAGCTCTATTATCAGGTATTTTGACATCAAGGTGTTTGATGTCCTTTTCTAGAGATATTTTTTGATCTTTTCTCTGAGGTTCAGACTGGTTTAGGGGTCTGGGACAGTGCTGTTGAGCCATACAACCAGTCTGCTCACATCCTTTCTGGTGTTCATGCCATGCGTTGACTTAGACCTGTTGATGTCAGCACGGACTGCCTGCCCCAAGGCATGTGTATCATATTTCTCTTCTGTTAATTTTCTGCTTGTGCCTTGCTCCCTTTGAAGGGAATGTGGACTTCTGAACATCTTCTACCTCACAACTGGAAAGACACACTCCAGTCCTGGGAAAGAATGCAGCAATGTGCACAACCTGGAATTCTTATGCATGAGGGATTTGTGTCTCCTCCCCAGTAAAATAATTAACCAGGAGTTTACTTAAATCAATATGGGCTTAAGGGTTTCTTTCCTATCTTGCTTGTATTTATTATATTGCTCAAATTGTTCTATATTTGGACATTTGGTACTTTTTATGTCTTTTGATATTATTTTGATTTTTAAAAGTCTTTTATTTCTTTGGGGCAAGAGGCTAATGAAAGATGTTATCGAAGGCCTTGAGTATCCTAGTAAAGTTATATGCCATTGTATTACATCTCATCTGCTTTTTATCCTTGTCCTGTTTTCTGACACCCTTACATTCTTCGGGCTCATTTTGTACATTTCCTCATTCAGCTCCAGTGCCAGCAATTTCTCCAAAGCACTGACATTTTCAGAGCCTCAAATATCCACTACTCCTGTCCTGAAGATTAGTTCAATGGTCCTAAAATTACTAGGCTTCATATATTCAGTCTTCTTATTCACCACCAAAGCTGTACCAACCACAGATATGTTCATCACCTCCACTGTATTGCTCGATCTAGAATATCACATAGCTGTATTTGGAAGACACTTAGAGACTGACTTCCTCCATTTATTAATATGCAGACATATCTACTCATTAATTTTTTATTATTTGTTTCACTTTATCCATTTTTATCACAAATTTAAACTTTATTCATTTGACTATTGAGGGCGGTCTTGGTTATTTCTTGTATGAGTTTTCAGGGAAGCCATGATGAAGGTGTGTATGTTGGTTTCCATGTCATATGGTGATTGGATAAAGTACATGTGTTGCTTTGGTTAACTGTGCCTCACTTTGTAAAGAAACACTAAATTTTCTTAAAATGTAGTTGTGCCAGTGTGAACTCTTATCTGCAAAGAATGAGTTGTATTTGCCCTTCAAAATTGTCAAGAATCAACATTATCAGGAGTGATGTGGGATTCCCCTCTGTATGCTGTGAATACCATTGGTTAATAAAGAAGCTGTTTTAGGCCTGTGATAGGGTAGAGAAGAGCTGGGTGGGGGAAACTAAACTCAATGCTGGAGAAAGGAGGTGGAGTCAGGGAGAAGCCATGGAGCCACCACCGGAGACAGACGCTGGATAAGCCACAACCTTGTGACGATACACAGATTGATGGGTTAAATTATATGTAAGAGTTAGCCAACAAGAAACTAGAGCTAATGGGCCAAGCAGTGATTCAATTAATNTGTGAATACCATTGGTTAATAAAGAAGCTGTTTTAGGCCTGTGATAGGGTAGAGAAGAGCTGGGTGGGGGAAACTAAACTCAATGCTGGAGAAAGGAGGTGGAGTCAGGGAGAAGCCATGGAGCCACCACCGGAGACAGACGCTGGATAAGCCACAACCTTGTGACGATACACAGATTGATGGGTTAAATTATATGTAAGAGTTAGCCAACAAGAAACTAGAGCTAATGGGCCAAGCAGTGATTCAATTAATACAGTTTCTGTGTGGTTATTTTGAGTATGGGCAGCTGGGAACAAGTGTCCTTCTACAACATCAGGAGTTTCGTGGGGCAGGGGACTCAGGGAGATTGGCTAACCAATTACTACATGAAATAGTTACTGTAATTTCTGTTTCTCAAAGTAAAGGAGATTAGCATCTATTCTATACAGAATTACAATCCGTCTTTTTTGGGAAGTTATCTATTACAATATTCTCAGGTATAATTGTGTTCTTTTATTTTAGGAGTTTTTAAAAAGTCTGTGTATTTTATATTCTAGTCATTTATTAGATGTGCTTTACAAATATTTTCTTCCAGACGGTAGCTTTATTTTTTTCCCGAAAATGCAATTCAGAAAAGATTGACTTTTAGTTTATTACATGTGTGTGTGTGTGTGTGTGTGTGTGTGTGCAATAATAAACAGATTGTAATCAAGATGGGAAAACAGTGCTTAAACTCATATGGATCTAAGTAAGGTTTGGGTTAATGATTATACTGGGGAGTAAAGATAAATCTCTCTAGCAGATAAATTCTCCATACTTCACATCACTGTGCTGCTTCCCAGGGCTAGAGTATGTCTCCCCTCTAATCATGAGGGGTGGAATGCTCAGAAGGATGCCCTCATTTGGAGGAGAGAAGTAAGGAAGCAGAAAGGGGTGGGTGGTTAAACTTCATAGTAGAAAAATGTGCCCTGGAGCAGGCAGGCCATGCTGACATTGATATTTCTCATCAATCCACAGCATGAACTCTGGGTAGGCTGTGAGCAGCGCAGTACTATGACCCAACAGTATTCTCCCAGACCCCTAAACCAGCCTAATCCTGGAAAAAAAGATAAGACAGCATCCCCAGAAAAAGAGCACCAAATGCCTGACCTCAAAATACCCAACACAAACACTCTTCAATGTACACATGGCAGTTGGGGGACCAATTTCAGGGTAGGGTTCCATTCTTCTACAATGTAGGTACCAAGGATTGAACTCAAGTAGACTTGAAAGCAACCACCTTTACCAATAGAGCCATCACTTGAACACTTAAATTTTAATTTTAATGAAGTTAACACTTTATTTAGTTTTTAATGTTGTTGCATTTAAGTTTCACTCCAAAACCAGATTGACATAATTTTCTATTTGTCTGTCCACAAGATTTGTAGTTTTCATTTTACACATTCGTGGTCAATTTTTAGTTAATTTTCATGAGGAGTGAGTCTTGTTTTGAATATAGATGTCTGATTAATGTAGTTTCACCCATTGAAAAGATTGTCTCTTCTGTTCTGAATTGTTTCTGCCTAATGCTAAACATTTGTTAAATGCTTTTGTCTATCAAGTATCTTAGTTCTCTATTTTATCCCACTTATTTTGTACATTCATTAACTAACACCATGCTGTCTTGATTTCATCAATTCTATAGTAAACATTGAAATCATTAGTGTCTGTCAGTCCTCAGACTTTGGTAGTAATATATTGCTTTCTGAAATCTTTGTTGTATGTATAAAATCCACAATCACATTGCCTATAGCTACAAAGCAACTTGCCATCATATTGAATCTACATATCAGTTTGGAAGAATGGGTATCTTAACAATAGCAAATCTTCTATGCACAAGACTAAGTTATCTTTCCATTAATTTATATCTTTGATATCTTTCATCATTGCCCCACAGTTTTGCACATATTCATTACATCTCTATTCTATTAGATTCATATTGAAATATTTCATTTAATCAGAAATAGCAAGTTTTATTTAATTTAGGCTCCAAATATTTGTCTCCTGATGACAGGATGCTATGGACTTTTACCAACTTTGTATCCTGTAGGCTTGCTACATGAACTTATGACTCAGCCAAGCACTTCACAGCTGTGTCTGTGGAATTAAATGGTCAGGTTCAATCTTCAAACTCTCTTTTCTGAGATATCCATTGGTTTTTAGCCCTGTCCAGGTTTGTCTTGATGTGAGAAAAATATGAACTCTTAGCTTTTATACAGCAGAGAATGCAGCTGAAGACCCTCACACTGTCACTTGTAATGTCATATTCTTGTGTTTCCCTAAGCATGTGTGTCTTAGCAGTGTTATCCTTGCTACCTCTATGCAGTGTTACATCCGCAGAGAAGTATGATTAACAAGGACATGTCAATATTATCACAATTATTGCAGTTATAAATAAATTATATATACATGCATACAGATTCAACAAGACTGAGATCAACAATTCAAGTTTTCCTTTAAATGATTTTGTGCATTTTCTCATTTAGCTTTTACTTTTTGTCCATTTTACAAGGAACTTCAGCAAAAGGATTTTTGACACCAGAAAAGCACTTCCTGGCACTCTCTGAATTATTCCTGCCCTTTAGTTGGAAACATGGCACATCGGGGGTGGATAGAATTCATTTGAGATAAAAAGAAGTCAGTTGTCCACATCGAGCTGAGGAAACTCGTGCATGCACATGCATGCACTAAAGTCATTAGGATTTTGAGGATCTCAAATGGAGAAAAAGTACAGCAAAGAAAAGAATATACAGTGGGAGTCACTACCTGTCACATGTCCTATGAGATGCTAAGAATACTTCTAAGAAGAGGCCTGTAACGAGTCTTTCTCTGTCCTGTTGGCTAGCTCCCAAATAATGCATGACATGGAGACTTTTTTATTAATAATGAAAACAGTCCACCTAGATCAGACACTAGAGCATGAGATCCTTAATATTAGGATTGTGGCTTTTTGAGCTTCCATGTATGGTTCGATGTGTAACGAGTCTTTCTCTGTCCCATCAGCCAGATCCAAATTAATGACACAGAGACTTCTCATTAATTATGAAAACTCGGCCTTAGTTTAGGCTTTGTTTCTAACTATTTCTTATAACTTAAACCAACTTATTACCGTTAATCTACATGCTGTCACATGGGCTATGGCTTTTACCTGTCTTCCTGCATGGCCTGCTTCCTCTTTGTGTGGTTGGTGACTTCCCCTTTTTTCTTCCCAGAGCTCTCTTTGTCTGGATGTACTGTCTATACCTCCTGCCTAGTTATTGGCCATTTAGCTTTTTATCAAACCAATCACAGTGACTTATCATTACACAGTGTAAACAAATGTCTCACAAGGCCCAGGGTTATATTTGCAAAAGTTGTAAACCATGCACTGCCCTTGCCCGGGAGGTCTCACTAAAACTGAGTTTATGGCTATAATGATGTTTTTGCTTTCATTTCTGGACTTTGGAGAGATGCAGCATTAGTATATCTGTATGTGGTATAAGCATGAGGGTCTTGATTTTTTTGTGTCAGAACCATCATAGGTGTATCTAGAAGGCACAATAAAAAAGTATGATGCCAGCCATGATACTGATGTGTATCTGATAGACTTTATTGCACTGGTGGCCTCTCTGACCAATTCGATCACTTCACTTCTAGACATAATAAGAAACAACATATTTGAATTTTTATGTTTATAAAGCAAAGAAAATCAGCCTACAAATCACAATCCTAGAGAACCTAGGCAAAAATAAAGATCCTAGGAGAGAAATACATGGGTCTAATCTATATGGGAAGTAGAAAAAGACAAGATCTCCTGAGTAAATTGGGAGCATGGGGACCTTGAGAGAGGGTTGAAGCGTAGGGAAGAGGCAGGAAGGGGAGCAGAGAAAAATGTAGAGCTAAATAAAAATCAATAAAAACCATATAGAGATAAAAAGCGTTATAAAACATAAACATTGCATAGCAATAGTGTGGCTCTATTTACTTATTATATACTGATCACACTATTATAATTATAAGTCCTATTAGAGACAGCCTTTCTTCTTTATATAATATATAAATAAACTATATCCTAAGACACTGCAATGATTTATTTCATAAATATTTCATGGATTCTTTTGTACATGATAGTTTTTCTTTCCTTCCTCTCTTAGCCATTAATTGTTCTGTTGTCCTTGGGACCCATGCTCTGAAGTTGTGATGGAGAACATTTGCAAAGTAGAACATCCCACATTATCAAGAAAGAAGCTTACAAAATTAATCTACATAGTAATTATTTACATTTTCAGAGAAATAATGGTCAGACTTCCAGTTTGCCAAGAAGAATGCATTAGTGGTGCAGGGACAAGATTCCTTTCAGTCAAGAAATCTGTTAGTTTTTCTGTTAGTAGTTGCATGGTTTAATCTCTTGTTATATAACAAGTTACTTCAAAACTTAGATTTTAAAAACAACAAAACATTTTAATCTTTTTAAAATTATGAGTCAAATTTATAATTATGTTTGTTAAATATGTCTGGTTTAGGTTACAGTTAGGATGATGTCTGAACATGTAGCTGGGGTTGGAACATCATCATCCAAGATATTTTTGTGTGATGTTAGCAGGGTGCTCATTCCTCACATCTAGGTGACTGGCTTTCTCTACAAATGAGTGCCCCAAGACAGAGAGGACACACACAATCTACAGGGCTTCCATGATCTGTATTAATACACATGTTAACTGGAATAAATCATTAGTGCTTGGTCACACTGTAGGGCAGGAGAAAGACTTCAACATCTTAAATGGGAGATGATAATGTGTAGAACTAATTTCATATCGCTATAGAACGGCAGTAGCTGTGTGACTTTGAATCATTTAATATGAGCATCAGTTTCTCCCACAAATTAAGGTAACAAAATCCACCTTAAAGAATTCTTGAGATCTATTCACTGGAAGATGGGTGTTTGTCCAAGTACATTCCTTCAGAGAAGGAATCACAAAAAAAAAAAAACTGCAGAGGGTGTGACGCTCAAAGATTTTGCTGTAAACACAGAGAACAATAATCTCCAATGAAAAAGTTTAATTGCCAACAGACGGTAGCGAATTACTGTTTTCAATGACCTGATCCATGGCATAGATTTCATTTGTGTTTTATTCTTTGTCTTTCTTACTTTGTCCCCATATGTCAGGAAGCTGGGGATAGGAAACTAGTGTGAGTCTCAGGCATTCCCTGCAGATTTGTGAGCTTACAGGGGCTGAGGTTCTTGGCTCCACAGGGAGCCCTCCTCCCTGTTTTCTTTCCTGCCTTGCTGTCTCCACTTGCAGCATGGAGCCACACCCCAGGCAGACAGGAGGCAAAGAACACAAAGTGTCTGCTGACTGTGCTCTGTTTTGTACAAAATCTTTTTAATATAATTTTAGACTTATGGAGAAGTTATGAAAATAATAATGATTTCCCGTAAACTCAACTCTTCCTTTAGAATCATTTAATGTTAACATCTTCTGTAACTCCAGTATATTCATTGAAATCAGAAAAACAAGCACTTATATTACCTATCTGCTCCATCACTATTACTAAAAGTTAGAACTAATAGCAATGATTATTTTAATAATACCTTTAATATTATAGTACAAATAAAAATAACATTATACCATAATTACAACATGCAATCATGTAAGATATCAATAATATTACCTTTTCTCTTCGTCTGTCTGTTTTTATTAGTCATACTAACTCATGTGTGCTTAAACTTCTCATTTTTCCATATATTTCTTCTTTTTTAATCTGACTGCAGGATCAATTGTCTGCCAGTTGCTTACCCTTTTCTTACCTCTTGTGACTCTGAAATATCTGTATATTTCTAGTCTGTTTAAGTGGAAAATGTGCCTCAAAGTGGATATGCCAATGGTTAGATTTAAGTCATGCAATATTGCCCAAATGGTAGTAAGGTGACACTGTGAATTTCTCATTATATGACATCATGGATCCAGGAAGGAAAAAAATGATTATTTGGCATTGACAGCTTTGACCATGCTTGACCCTGTCTTTAAGTGAGAACTTTTCATTGTGGAGTTTCCAGGTTTCTTTGGTCTACTCTGATTTATACTGTGCGTTTGTCCACCAATTTTAGTACAAAAACTGCCCTTACTTTCTGTGGCTGCTTCTACATTGTTTGTTTAAGTTGATGGATTTTATAGGAATTGATACAATAAGCACAAAGATAGATTCATGGCTTATTATTGAAAGGTGACTGTGTGGTCAAATATTTTTAAGGTATATGGAGTTATTTGGTTTGATCCATGAGAACAAGGCTCCTGTAAGCTATTTAGATATCTGGTCATAAATGTGATATTCTTGATTTCGGCATTCTTTGATTGCAAAATCAGCTGAATGTATTTGCAACAGGAAAGATCTACACATAGGCGGAGAACTCAAAGAGCAGAGCAAAGCACTGTACTAAATTCTTTTTGCAGGTACAGAACATCTCGCTACGAAAGACAGAGTTGCCACAGATAGTTTTAAAACCACAGAGAGATAAATGAACATTTATTATGACTTTGCCACTGAACAAGCTGAAGCTTGTTCCTGGGAAGAAAATCTGATTTGATTTTCCTTGATATTGCCACATTCTTTAAAAACTCAGGTTAAGAATGTTTCCATCGCTCGCTAGAGGATGTATTTAGATAGAGGAATTGTTGTGTGAATTGACACCGTGTGGCAGCTGTCCAACAAAGTCAGTCAGCACTTCAGGGACTCCAAGACAACTGAGAGCATTGGTTGTCTGTGTGGTTTGCCAGCATGCGAAGGAAATAACTAAGGAGCATCAACAAAGAGTATTTAAACAAACCAATCCAGTTGTCAAAAGGTTATGCACAGCAGAGAGCTGGTGGTGTTAATTCTCCATGGCTTAACACCACAGTCATTTCCTAAAATAGACAAGACCTGCACTAAGGGTTGCGTCTTTATTGTCTACACTCCAGATCAGATATTTAGCTCTGTCTTTGAATTAGTAAAGTGCTTTCCATTAGGGTGCTGGTGAGATTGAGTCATTAGAGGGTGAGTCGCTCACAGGACCATGTTCTGTCTTAGACTTTAAGAGGGAGGCATATGGACCTGTACCCATACTGCCGGCAAGGGTGGGGCATTGACTCTAATAAACCTGCTATGAACAGTATTCCTGACACCCACCAATAATAGGTCAGAGTACTTCTGAAGTCTAAGGACCATGGACACAACCAGCCTTTGTCCTCTTCCACACAGTGTTCCTTATGCTTCCTTCAATGAATCAGGATCTTACAAACAAGATGTGTTATCTTTCCTGGCTAGTTGAGGTCAGAACAAGCAACCCCATGATGAAATATCTGAATCTAGGAACCAAGAATATCACCTCTTATACAGACCCATATAAAGGGTTTGTCATGAGGTATGGAAAGGCCCAGGACAGGCAAAACAGAGAACTGGATGCCGCTGTGTGCTAGACTTTCCTAGTCCACTGAATTTGACATGGAATACTGAGAAATCCATCAAGCTGAAATTAAATTTTACCAAGAAGGATAATTAATAACCGTAATTATTAGCATATGTAAGTAGAATATAACTGATCTATTTCATAGATTTTATAAATACTATATTTTAATAAGGTAAAACATACATGAAATATACACAAATAAGCTTAGACTTTTGTCATTGTATTGTTTTAAATGCATAACTCAGTCATATTAATTATTCTTATAATATTGTACAACTATCACCTCAATCTATTTCTAGAACTGTTTAATAATTCAAAATAAAATCTCTATTCCTATATAGAACAGTGCCTCACCATCTTTCCTTACCACAGCTCTTGAGAATGTGTCTCTTCTATGACAGACACCTCATATAAGTGTCATTAAGCAGCATTTTTCCTTTGGTATCTGGTTTATTTCATGGAATGTGTTCATTTTTAAGGTTCATCTGTGTTGTAGCTTATAACTTCATCTATTTTCACACTTGAAAAAATTCCTTCTGACGTACATTCATCTCCTCGATTCATCAACTGGTGGACATTTGGGCTGCGTCCACATTTTAGCTATTGTGAATGATGTTGCCAGGAATACTGACACTCACTATGTGAATTTGTTTCAATAGGGCATGTACTTAAGACTGCAGCTGATGGCTCACGGGGAAATGATATGTTTAACTTTTCAAGGACCTGTCAAGCTGCTGTTCCTTGGTTTTAGCTAATATTTATATGTGTGATGTGGGAGCTTCTACTGTATCCATAATGCTTGGCTGTGTTAAGGGTTAGGCTGGACAGCAACTTTAAAGGTCTAGAGATATAGAATGGTTGTCTTCCTTAGAAATGTTATCACTTCATTTTTCATGGTTTCCCACGTTTTATCAATGAGAAATATGTGTACAACTTTGTAAACTTTTCCAGAATTGACACACACACACACACACAGAGAGAGAGAGAGAGAGAGAGAGAGAGAGACAGAGAGAGACAGAGATTGACTTAAATTCAAGGTGTTTTGTGGTTTAAAAGAAAACCTGCCTGGGATCAGGTAGCTGGTAGTTGTCTGCATTGCATTAATGTTGCTTGTGTAAAATTTATGTCTTTAAAACTTTTAAAGTTTATGTATGTATTTTAACTATCTTATGGAATTGTTTGTCCTAAATAATGTATTTTAAAATGAGACCTTTAAGACAAGATCTCCTGAGTAAATTGGGAGCATGGGGACCTTGGGAGAGAGTTGAAGAGGAGAGGAGAGTCAGGGGGAAGCAGAGAAAAATTTAGAGCTCAATAAAAATCAATTAAAAATGGTACCTTGAAAACCATGCATAAAGAAGAAAAGTAGGAATCTAATGAAGGAATAAGAGAGCTTCACGAGTAGCAAGACCCAGTTCCCACTGTTTGGGTAAAGCCTGGGCGTTCAATTCATTTGAAGCACACACAATATTCTGAACCCTAATAACCCATATTAAAAAATTAAGCTGGAATCTAGTATGAGAAAAGTGACATCACATATTTGAGTTTGAGAACAGAAAAAAAACACCTCTAACTGCCTGGAGGGAAAACTTTAATCAAAATGTCTCTTCATTCTGGCTTCTGACCTTTCCCAATATTCATTTTTTTTCCACACAGGTTTTAAAAGAGCCTGTGGCTATAAGGATGGAGATCTTCAGTATTGCTTAATGTGGTTTATGTCAAGATTCTGCCCTTGTCAAAGTACTTGAGTATGTTGGTGACAGCCAGAAAGGGATGAAGGTTCAAAAGTAGTTTCAGCTTTTGTTAAATTTTTGTTCCTCCAAACCAAATGGAAGCACTTCCCCCCACTACTATGAAAACATATTTCATTAAAGCTATACTTTTCATATTAAATAATTTCTACAGATAGTTCCCATCTTTAATTTTTTAATGCCTTTGTATTTTACACTCTCTGTGTTAATCTTTTTGGTCTATGAAACTCTGTCTCTACTATCTAAAATTTAAACAACCTAATTTCCTTAGTTTAATTTCTTGTGCTTGTAGGTCTTCAAATAGCTCCCAGATTCACCTCATCAAAAGGCTAGGCCTCTTATGTGAACTCTGTAGATAAAGGATTGAAGCCTAGAAGATACTAAGTGTCTTTCTCATACCTACATCAGAAATATTGAAGAGGATCATTTCAGTTCATAGGTTCTTATGTGCTTTCTTAGGAAATATTAGAACCTTCTTGTGTGGGGAGCACAACACAGGGATCCTACATGGAGCTTGGGCTTCTGAGTGTCGCGTAGAGTTCATATCAAGTTTGGGAAACTTCTGAAAAGTTTGTTTGGTGATATTTTGTTTATGGGCTAACAAATAAAGCTTGCCTGAAGATCAGAGAGCCAAGGTAGCCACTCTAGTCAGCCATACACCCCAGGCAGTGGTCCCACACCTTTAATCCCAGCAGCCAGTTAGCCATAGAGTTCAGGCATTGGTGGTGCACCTTTAATACTAGCATTTGAGTGGACTATAAGGTGGAATGAGACAGGAACTCGCTCTCTTTTCAGTCTGAAGGTTTTGTAGCAGTAAGAGCTCTTTAGTGGCTTGGCTGCTCTGCTTTTCTAATCTTCAGCTTTAACCCCAATATGTGTCTCTGTGTTTTTATTATTCATGCTATAGCTTGAATTCAACAAGTAAGATTTATTATTATTATTATTATGATGATGATGATGATGATGGTCTTCACAAACTTAAAACTTATGAAGCTCCCATTAAAAAGGTTTTGAAGAAAAGGGAAGTACCATCTTGTTAGTGCTGTAAAGGCTGTTAGTGTTTTGTTGGCATTGTTCATCATTCTTACTGTTGGTTTGCAAAATACTCAGAAGTCACAGATAAAGGAATGAGCGTCTCATGTTTTTGAAAGCACTATATAATATTTCTCCAATCTTCGATAGATTGCAAGATATTTCTTGTTGCTCTCTTGGTAAGGAGCTGTGGAGTCTTAAACAATTTGGAAGAGCAGTCTGGGGTCAGTATCACACTCAGATGAACTCCTCTCTGTCCTGCTGCTAGCTCATTGCCAGCCTTCACCAGCATCCAGTGGCAGTTTGATGTGGTTGTGTGGATGCTGCTAGCTCATCGCCAGCCTTCACCAGCATCCAGTGGCGGTTT
>LOJH01025189.1:6925-18841 GCA_001685095.1 Ellobius talpinus
CTCATAACCATGGCTTTAATGCACTGGGGAGGAGGAAACAGGCTCACCTTACAGCCTAGGAAAGGAGGTAAAACTTCACTTCAGCCAAGGACTCTTTCCAAAGACCGCTTCCAAACACAAGGCAGAGGGGCTGCCATAATGACTCAGCAGGTAAATAACCCGAGTTTGATTCTTAGGACCCACGTGGGGGAAGGAGAGAACTGATTTCCACCAGCTGTCTCCTGACTTCCACCCCCTGTGGTTTGTGGGTAAGGGAGACTCTGGCCTCCAAGTGCTCATGCAGGCGTGAGTACGCGTGAGTGCACCTGCACACACCTGCACGTGTAACTCCCTCCCCATCTCCCTCCTACTCTCATCTAAAAAAAATCAACCACAGGCATAACAACCGAAAATAAGAACTCCGATTCCTACTCAGGAAATGTCAAGTGCAGGCAAAGAGGCAGGAAGTCACATGCTACAGGTGCCTCAGCTGTCGGGGAGGGGTCTACTGGCTCAGCTCTGGAAGCTCCCTGACTTCTCCTTCATTTTGAACAGTCCCTACTACAGCTCCCACTTCTCACAACACATACCCAGGTGAGAAAAGCCCTGCGCCACAGCACTGCACGGTCTGCTCATAGACACACTGACCGAGGAATTTTAGTATCTGCACCAACCGATGTCATTGGAACCACTGTGTCCTCTGCCTTCTTGCTTCTGAGATGGGCCATGAGCTCTCTTTCCCTGGTCTCTTCAAACATCAAACTCACCGATGCTCTCAGGTCTATCTCATTGGCCACCTCTCCTACAAAGCCTTTAGGGGCAGGCTTAGGACCGGGCAGCATTCCCTGCATTGCAGACAAGAGCACCCACAGCTGCTCCTTCCTGATGGAGGGGCTGCTGACAAGGCTCATTCTGCCTCAGGGTATAATGATGGATTCCGAGGTCCTATGGAGGGATTCAAGTGGCTGAATGTAAATCCAATCCTAAAATCTCCTGGCTGACAAGGTGCCTTTTACAAATGACGGGATATGTGAAATCATATGAGATCTTCCTCTTTGAAAAGGGATAACCAATTGCTTCCCAGCAAGGCAGAATGTGAATCAAGAGCTAGAAGCCAGAGGTAAATCATTTCTGTCCCCGTGTCTAAGGGAGAACTGCTGTTTGCACAGCTGCCCCTTAGGCATAGACTTGAGCATCCCAGGAGAGCTCAGTATGAATACAAGAGATGCAGGGACGTTGCAGAATGAGCTACGGCACAATGCGAACTTGAGGCTGGGCTAGAGATAATCGAGGGTAATGTTGCTTTTCAGCATTGGGGATTTAACAAAGGGTTTTGTTGACCCAAGGCAAGTGCTTTACCATTGAGCTGTATTCTTAGCCCTCCTTTTACTTTTTTTTCTTTTTGTTTTGAGACAGGGTTTCAACAAATTGCTCCAGCTGGCCTTGAACTCACGCTAACCTTGCACTTGCAAGCTTCCTGCCTCAGCTTCCTGAGTAGCTGGGATGAAAGGACTATCCCACGAAGCCCAACACAACTTCTAACACATGAAACTCAAAGCTCCAGTTAGTTGAAGAATAAAGTTGGGTGGCGACGTCTTTGAGGTCAAGGGCTGGAGCAGGTACTTTTCTTATTATTGTGACCAAGGGTCTAGGATGAAGTGACTTCAGGGAGGATCCATTGGCTTGCAGTCAATGGGCATACATTCCCCCATTACAGGAAAGGTCAGTGACGGAATGTGAGGTAGCTGGTCACCTTGCATCCGCTGCGAGGAAGCAAGGGACGCCAAATGCCAGCAGCCAGCTTACTTCCTCATTATTACCCAGTCTGGGATGCCGGTCCATGGGATGGTGTCACCCACATTTAGAGTAAGTCTTCTCACCACAGTTAGCCCAGTCTAGAAACTCCCTCACAGACATGCCTGGGGGTTTGTCTCCTAGGCTATTCTAGATCTTGGCAAGGGGACAATGTTAGCAATCACAGGAACCATCTATTTAACCAAAGATTACTCTAGCCTTTGGAGTGGAGTTACCCCCATATATCAGTGAACAAATGACTATAAATTTCCTGTCATCTAAGCACGAACTACTGGTGCTACAGGAGTTACAGAAGGTACAGGAAAGTGTGGAATATTCCTTTACACTGCGTAAATATATTTCACTGTGATTAATTTAATAAACAAGCTGACTGACCAATAGCTGGATGGGATAAGGTAAGGCAGGAGGAGACTAAGAACATTGAGAAGAAGAAGGGCGGAGTCAGAGGAGTCGCCAGCCAGACACGGAGAGGAGACAGAAAGTGTAAGATGAAAGAGAAGTAATGCCATTTGGCAGAATGTAGATTAATATAAATGGGTTAATTCAAGTTGTATGAGCTACTTAGTAATAAGCCTGAGCTATCGGCCAAGCATTTATAATTAATAATAAATCTCTGAGTGGTTATTTAACAAGTAGCAGATGGAACAAAGCTAACTAAAAACTCTACTGACAGGAAAGCTCAGATGACAGGGTAATCATGACGGGGACTTGGTACACTGTATGCATGGCACATCACCATGCAAGGAAATGCTTGCTCCTGCCACTGCCGAAGCTACCGCAATCTCTTCTGATGGTAAGCAACAGCCTGGGGCCAGGTAAAGGTACTTGCCAACAAGTCGTAGAAAGAGAGAATGGACTCTCGAAAATTGTTCTCTGTCTTCACATGCGTGACATAGCACACATCACCACTCCAAAATAAACGGAAATTTAATGAGATGCTAGAAAGAATCCGCTGAGGAAGCAGAAGGACTGGAGAAAGTCAGTCACCAGGAGCCCTGGTCCTGAATCAGGCAGCCCAGCTCCTGAGCATCTCTCCACTCCAGCCAGGCTTGCCTGTCCCAGGACCACTCCAACCTCCCGTGGACATAAGGGAGTGCATCGTTTTGACAGTGACTCATCTCTTCTTTGTTAGTGTTTACCGGAAAGAGCTTTGGGAATATCGAGCCAGTGCCCAGGCTGCCTTTGTGAACTCTACTAAGCAGGACTCCCACAGAGCCCACGGTGGGTGGAAAAACAGAAGGGTTGAGCAATGGGCAGCGTGGCCTCCTATGATTCTCCCTGTCCCAGCTTCATGGCTCTCAGCAGGCAACTCCAACCCACTGAGCAGGAAGCTCTGGGCCAAGGTTCTGAAGGGCTTCTGTGGCGTTTTGGAAGTAAATAAAAATATCTTGGTTAACTTGCTGCTTAGGGGTCATGTGAAAATTGCCCCATATGAGCATTTCTCCCTCCACTGTGGATAATCTATGTATTCAACTGTGGGTAATCTATGTATTCTAAATCTTCAGTAAAGGAGCTTTCTATTCTTTTCCTGCTTGGTTGTGAAGAGAAGTACAAACCTTGGTGTCAAGCTCAGTCTAATGAGCTTTACCTGAACTTGGGATTTATGTAAGCAGCTTTGGGGAAAACACAACTTTTTATAGAAACAAATAAAATGATAAAATAAGCCGTGTTTATGCATTTATCAGCAATGGCATTCCTTTGACCGTGTACACAGGGATGAAGCTGTTTATTCCCTCACCCTGATATGCCTAGTGTCTAGCAGAATGGCTTACACCCAGTAGGCCTTGCAAAAGCTTGTGCTAAAGAAGCAAAGAACCATCTATGGCAAGAACTTTCACAATGTCAAGGCGTCGCACACAAGTTCTGGGGACTTTCTGGGCAAGCATTCCTGATGGCGTGCAAACAATGGCACAATAAACAAATGTGACGGGAGACAGTGTACAATCAAGGCTCTGAGTAAACAAGAAGAAGTCAGGAGGTGGCAGGCTACATGGAAAGCTTGGAGATCTGCAAAAGCTGGCAAGACATTAAAGGGGACGTTCAAGGGTGTAGTTTGGTAGGGGAGCAGTTTGCCTAGTGTGCACAAGGCTCTGGGTTGATCCCTAGCATGGAAAAACAAAACAAGTTGAACAGTGCCTTGAAGGAAGAACAAGAAAGATCTCAACAAGCAAAGGAGAAAAACAAAACTCATTCTGCATGAAGAAGGTGGTAGAGGCCTCGGCCCAAACAGGAGAGGTCAGAAAGCCAGTCACAAAATAGCAAGTATCCTACTTGTACAAGGTAGGAATGTAAAATGCAGTACTAAGACTTCATGGAGCTTGAGAGGTGGCTCAGTGGCTAAGAGCACTGGCTGCTCTTGCAAAGAACCTGGGTTCAGTTCCCAGCGTCTACATGGGAGTTTACAACCATGTGTAACTCCGGTTCCGAGGGATCTCATGTCCTCTTCTGGCCTCTGTGGGTACCAGGCATATACATGGTGCAAGGACACACACGCAGGCAAACACTCATACACACTGAATGAAAATTAAGGATTTATAGAGCTGGATGTTTAGGCTAGTGCTGGTGATCCTTTCTGAATTAACACTACATTAGACCTTGAATATTCCAAACACTTTCCATGTCAATTCTCTCCCAAGTATCTGAAATCGACATTTAGGAACCTGGAACATTCTAGAATGAAACTTCCAATGGAATGTTTGTCACCATACAAATATTTTCTGACTCTTCTTTCCAGCCAACTTACAGTACATGTCACAGGAGCATTAAAGCCATTGGAACATGACTATTGCATTTGAAAAATGACCAAGGAAATGAATTCTTAATTTTCTTTTAGTTTATTATAATCTAAACAGCTGCCAGCTGTCTTGGGCAGTACGGCTTTAGAGAAATAATATGACCAACCGTTATATTGTTGTGCAGCTTCTTTTTAAAAAATTATTGTTTTATTTTATGTGCACAGGTATTTTGCGTGCATGTGTGTCTGTGTGTTAGATCCATATTTGGAGGACAGAGAGGGTGTCAGATTCCTTGGAACTAGAGTTAAAGATGACCATGAACTGCCATGTGGGCACTCAGAATGAATTGACCTTGGGTCCTCTGGAAGATCAGCCAGTGCTCTTAATTGCTGAGCCACCTCTCCAGTGCCTTACATAGCTTCTTGTATGCTGCTGGCGCACCATAAACCTTGGTCCCAACACTAGCAATGTAAGGTAGAGGACATGGTGACTTTCATAGATTGTGCTCACGGGGTAGCTATGGTGATCCAGGCTAGTAGAAGCTACTCAAAATCACACGATAATATTATTCTTGAAAAGGTTCTGGAAATGCCCAAATAAGTTGTTAAATCAAACTACTTAAAAAAGTTGTCTTTTTAATGGAATAAGCCAATTGATAAATCCCAGAAAAGTATTGATTTAAACCTTTATACATATTTTTTCTGACTAAACACACACACACACACACACATACACACACACACCAGCCTGTGCTTGGTAGAGCAAGCATTTAACCCAGCACTCAGGAGACAGAGGCAGATTTGTAATTTAAAGGCTGGCCTGGTCTACAAAGCAAATCCTGGTTTAGTCAGGGCTATGTAGTGGTGTTCATATGTTGGTAGTAACCAACAGAAGTCTGACTGTACTTATGATCTACTCAAAAGGAGGAAGATCATGCCAGTACTAGAAACCTAACCAACCATCCAGGCCTAGTGACGTCATGGATCTCAGAGGAGAACCCATAGGCAACCATCCAGGCCTAGTGATGTCATGGAGCTCAGAGAAGAACCCACTACCTCCCACTACCTCCACTTTAGTAGACCAGCAAGTTCCTAAGTCTATTCTAAAGCTTATTCTTTGTTTTTGTTTTGTTTTTGATTTTTGTCTTTTTGTTTTTCCGACATAGGGTTTCTCTGTGAAGCCTTAGCTGTCCTTAACTCTCTTTGTAATTCAGACTGGCCTCAAACTTACAGAAATCCACCTGTTTCAGCCTCCTAAGTCCTGGGATTAAAGGCATGCGCCACCACCACCAGCTCTTAAAACTTTTTCTTGTATCCACAGGTAATTGTAGTTCTTAGTCCTCATCAGAGAAGCTCCTCTTTACAGCAAAAGGAGGCCATCAGAAAACAACTGGTCACAACACAGAGATGAATGTTATTATGGATTAATGAATTACTTAAGGGATCAATCTTCCAGCCCCAACGGGTAAACCTACAATACAACTCCAGCCTGCATAGAAGGTTCAGGAAGTGTCACAGAAGAGCAAGCAGGTAGAAAGATTGTAGGAGCCAGAAGATCAAGTCATCTGCTGCGAGACTGTATCTCCTCAAAAGGGCTGCCCAAGCCAGACCTGCACAATGGCAGCATCAACAGAAATGCGCATGTGGCAGGGGAGACCTCAGGGGTGTCACCCCTAGACAAAGAATGCAGGCAACTGGTGACTGCTGAGATGAGAATTAGCTCCTCCCAGAGATAAGCCCTCTAATCAATGACCCAACACAAAGTGCTCAGCCAGGAAATCATATACATACAAGCCACAAAAATGGACTCAGCAGGTTGAATTTATGTAGTTATGCATTCCCCTATATGTATCAACAAAATCAAAGAAAAAGAGGCCATTGATTTGAGAGGGAGTAAGAGGGGCATAGACTGGGTGAGAGGGAAAAAGGGAAACAGTAGACATGATGTAAAAATGTTAATTTTTCTTTTAAAGCACCAAATGCAGGGTGATGGTGCACACCTTTAATCCCGGCACTCGGGAGGCAGAGGTAGGCAGATCTCTGTGAGTTCGAGGCCAGCCTGAATCACAAAGAGCTCCAGGACAGCCAAGGTAACACAAAGAAACCCTGCCTTGACAAACCAGAAAGCACTAAATAAGGTGAAGTAGGACTAAAGTTAGAAATAACAAGGTAAAAGGGCTTTGTGGGGCTGAGGAGCTGTCTCAGTGGATAAGAGCTCTTGCTGAGCAACCATGAGGACCTGAGTTCAAATCTCTAGCAGCCATGTAAAAAGCACGTGCTTGTAGGCCTCAGTGCTATGAGCAGTATGGGGTTTGCTGGCTGCCAGACGAGCTCCAGGTTTAGTGAGAGACCCTCTCCCAATGGAATAAGGTAGAGAGTGATGAAGTGGGATGCTTAGTGTTCTAACCTGTGACCTCGAAGTGCATACAGGTACACATACCCCACCCCAACACACGTAAGTATACAAGCACACATGTGCACAAAGGGGGTGGGGAGAGGACAAAACAAAAACAAACCAATGTCTTATAAATGTGATGTTTCCACTCACTTGGAGATCAGGTGCTAAGGGCAGTAGCTTGGAGAAATCCCTTTTGAGTGATGAAAACACCACCTACCATTCTACCACCCACTCCTGGCCTTATCTTAGTAAGCCCAGGAAACTAAGATAAGGCTTCAGCTCGGCATCAAATAAAGCCATTGGTATGCATCCTGACACGCTGAATAAAAAATAGCCTTCTTTTCTTTCTCCCAGGTCACAGAGCTGAAAGCACACAGGTTCACCATTTTTATTCCATGATACTGGAATAATGCATTTTGATGTCAGTAAAATATTGAAAAAGAAGGATCAATTAATAACTTATAGGCTGAATATAAATTTCCAGGTGCACGCTAACTACTTCAGCTCATGATGTGTATCTGAAATAGAGCACTGATTTTAAATGACAAGCATGTAGTTTGGCAAACACCCTTTCTAGTGATTCAGACAGACATACAACTGGAAACTGTCCATGTTCATTTACACTGACCAGACCACACAGGTACAAGGGCTGCACGGCACACGTACCACCTGGTGTCCCAGGAGCAGCTGTCACTGTTACTGCGAACATCAGGGCTCTGCATCTCTGACACAAGCCATACTTTGCATCAGAGACTAGCCCATCTGAGCTACCGAGTGGGTGAGCTTATACTTCCTGGACCCCATGCACCCTACCCTGAGCAGTGGGTTCACTTTGGAACCCCTGAGAAACCTCATCCTCCTAAGGAAGGCAACTGCCATGTGCAATGGAGAGCAATGGGACCTGGAAAATGAACAAATGTCTCACTGTTAGGAGAGCTGCAGTTACAATGAAAAACATTGCAAATAAGGGGTTCCCAAGGGTAATTTCTGGTTATTCTCAAACAGAACTCTGCAGGGACTACCCATACTTATCTCCCCCTCTTTGGTTTATTTTTATTATTTTTATTATTATTATTTTTAAACTTGAACTTCTGGTTCTCTTGCCTCAGCTTCCCCAGTGCTGGGATTACAGGTGTGCACCACCATGCCTGGCGTGCCCCTGTATTTCCATGTTGTATCTTGTCCTTTCTATCTCACAGATCTGACTGTGAAACATGTGTGTTTTCTAAGAGCAACGGGAACAAACACGAGGCATGGCTCCAGTTCCCGTTCATGAGCAAGGAGCCTGTGCATGCGGGTGTGACTTTCTTGACCATACAACAAAGCTAGTTCATGTCCACTGACATGTGCTTCCAGGAAAAACACCCCTGCTTCAAGAGTAACCATCTCCCTCAAGAATAAGGTGTGGGCTGAAATGACATCTTATCTCTCCAAGTGCTTTCTTTAAAGGCACGAAGGCCTGAGTCTGTTCCCTCTGAACCTACATAAAAAAGACAGGAGTGGTGGTACACATGTAGTACCAGCACTGGGGAGGAGAAAAGAGGTGGGTTCTTGGGGCTTGTCGGGTGGTGAGGGAGAGAGAGGGAGAGGCTTACAAGGAAGAAAACAAATTAATTTTAAAACCAAGCCTCAACTTCTTGAGACTGGGCTGAATAAGTGTCCCCCTGAATCTGAAGGGAGTCATCTTCTCTACAGGGATTTGGCCATATTTGGTATCTTTAAGGTCTACTTTTAGTCCCTATAATGAGACGACTATATTCTCATTTCGTCTATATTGAAGCTGGAAAGGCTGTATGGGAATGGGAGGGGGTGAACGGCAGCTGTCATTTGGGGCGTGACCTTTGTAGTTTGCCATTGGAGATTCTCTCATATTTAGGGGGAATAGTATATTCCTAGAAACTTCTATCACGACGGTGTTCTGTGATAGAAGTTCCGTGGAGCAGGATGGAAGAGCAGAGTCCTGCAAAGGCAGCCCAGTCATAAATAAGAGGGGAGACAGGTGGATTTACCGATAAGAAATGCACCCATCTGGGAAACATGAGGGTGACTGCACAGATTACTCCAGAAGGTCCAGCATCGAGGAAGAAGAAACAGGGCAAAGGTCAGGTAGGCATGGGTGGCGGAGGAAGCGATGGCAACAGGAGGACAGAGTGGGGGCAGGAACACAGACAACAAGAAGGGGCTTGCAACCTTCCTCATTTGATTGCCTCATTCCCCAGCTGCTACAAAACAGCAACACACGTGAAGATGAGTAAATAACGTTTTAAGTTTTAAATTTCTACAAATTCAATTCTGTAAGCACAATGCTATACGTAAAGTCATAGAAGCAGACATTTAAAATGAATGACTTTGAGTCAATCACACCTCTACTCTAAAGAAACCTACTTTATATACCTATATGTAAGCATATGTGTATGTATGCATGCATTAAAATTTATATATATAAAATTTGAGGTTCTGGTGGCAAATGCCTTGAGCATCAATTAAAAGAAAACTCAAAATACCTCTAACTGGAACATGTTCAAGTTTGAATCTTTAAAGAAAAATGAAGTAATTCCTCAATAACCAACTAGGAAAAACAAAAAGCAAACCAAACCAATCCAAAAAACCCTTCAAAACCTAAAACACTCTGCTTTGAAAATGACTGGCAGGGTAGAAACCAACCCTAAACTGGCAGGGCTGAGAATGTCCCAGGTCATAAACTCGAAGCAGGTTGTCTTGTGTGCTTTGCTGTTCCTCTATCCAGCCTTCACCATGCCCCAGAGAATGGTTCTACATAAGTAACAGGAAAGACCTTCTAACAAAAACAAACGTGAGCCTGCCTCTCTGTGATGGTCTACCTCAAAATGTCTGCAAGTTTAGAGGAAGGAGCTGGAGACGACAAACTGATGGAGCAAAGAAGACTCCAGCTAGTTTCCGGTGTCGCTCCCCCAACTTTGCAAAGATGTACTTTCTGGGTTCCACTCACAGCTCCGGAGTCTCATAGAGAAGGAAGTGCGGTCCAGCGGCATCCTGCCTGATGCTGACGGTGCATTAGGAATGCACCTGACAAATAGGTCAGCTCTGATTGTCAATGCATAACAATTTTTAAAAGGAAAAGACATCAGTAAAGAAAATAATGAAAAAGCAAGTAAAACACACAAAAAAGCAGGGCTCCTTTGAGAGTTGATGGATGTCGGAAACTTTTTCATATTCAAGTTTTATTTCCCTGAAACAGGGTGGTGTTGCACATCTTTAATCCCAGCACTCAGGAGGCAGAGGCAGGTAGATCTCTGTGATTTCAAGGCTAGCCTGGTCTACAGAGTGAGTTCCAGAACAGTGAAGGCTACACAGAGAAACCCTGTCTTGAAAAGCTAAAGCCCAAACCAAACTAAACCAACCAACCAACCAAACAAACAAACAAAAAAAAAAACAAACCAAACCAAACCAAAAAACCAAAAAAGATTGGTTTCGAACTTACTATGTATTGGAGACCAACTTTGAAATCCTGATGCCCCACTTCTACCCTGTGGGTCCATGGGGTTGAACCTAGGTCATCAGGCTTGGCAGCAAGTACTTTTACTGGCTGAGCTATCTCCCTGAGCCTCCCCTATTGATCTTGACCCATAACCCAGAATATTCTAGTCCTCCATTCGTCCAGTGGCCTTGCCATGAATAAATCCATTCTGCACTAACCATCACAATTCCTCCTTAAGTCCTACATGTCAGGGATGTCTCTCCTCTAGCAGGGATTCCGTGCCTATCCCATTTCTGCCACCTCTCTCAGTGAGAGTCTCTGTCCCCTCAAGCTGCAGGTCCCTTCCCCTCCCTCAAACATACTTCTGCACACAGTTCCCAGTACTGAAGATCAAAGCTGGATGCTGATCTTTCGTCTCAGTTGGACTCCCGATCTGCCTCCTTCTCATTCTGGGACAGTGGGCAGGTTCCCCCAGCTCTGTGCTTCAGCATATTAACCCTAGAGCAGGGCCACCACTGGTTCTTGCCAACCAGGGGTATTAGGGCCAAAAGAAGGGGACAGGTTCAAAGTGCGCATGTAGGCATGTGGGCAGCTCTCCCAACCTTGTGCTCTTGCTGCGGATCTCAGGTTGACAGATGTGACCAAGCCCTCGCCCCTTGCTTGCTTTTGTTTCCTGTTCTCGTCCACTGGGGAGTCACCCAACCCAAGCGGCAGATACAGCGATGATGCCTCTGAGACAGGCCTGGGGAATGTGTGAGGGATGGAGACGGGAGTGGCTGCTGGCTTGTAGGCAGACACTCTGGCAGCCACGGACACCTTCTGAGGGCAAATTCATTGACCAGAGCAGCAACCATGAAAGCCAGAATGGAGATGCAAGGTGGACACCAGGACAATGTCTGTCTGAGAAAAGTGAATTCTGGGAAATCCAGGTTTTATACTTAAGGGCTCAATGTCAAGATGAGTTTTAAAAAAATGGACTATAAGGCTGGATATAGTGATACATGCTTTCAATCCAAGTACCAAGAAAGTGGAGGTAGGAGGGATTAGAATCTAAGGCCACCCTCAGTTACATAGTATGTTCAAGGCCAGCCTGCACTATATGAAAGCCTGTTTCAGAAAACAAACACCCAAACTACCTGGCTCCAAGAAAAAGGAAGAAATCCATCTAAAAATCCTGGTGTGTCCATTGCTGGCTATCTTGAAAGAGATGCACGCCCATGTGCATACACACACACAATGGACACATGTGGTCACAGCAGCATTTACAGTCGTCATATGGTGGAAGCAACCCTGTCAGCAAAATGTGGTGTAGACACGCAGTGAAGACAACATCAGTATCAGTGTGGCGATCTCTCAGAAAATTAGGAAACAACCTTCCTCAAGACCCAGCAATACCACTTTTGGGTATATATCCAAAGGATGTTCAATCATGCCACAAGGACATGTGCTCAATATGTTCATAGCATCATTGTTTGTCAAAGCCAGAACCTGGAAACAACCTAGATGCCCCTCGACCGAAGAATGGATAAGGAA
>LOJH01025189.1:19881-31582 GCA_001685095.1 Ellobius talpinus
CTCTCTCTCTCTCACACACACACACACACACACACACACACACACACACACGGGAAAGAACTGTAGCAGACATGGATAATAAAAATGCCTTTTAACTGAGCAGCTGTGAATTTGATCAAAAGACTTGTTGCTGGGAGGTCAGTCCTTCAAGCATTAGCTTACCACCCTTGGGCCCACTATTTGAAAGCAGAGCCTTAAGAGCACAGGTTTGGGACAGAAATAAGATGTGCCCTTGACACATGGACCTTGTCAGATGCTAATGCCGTATGTCATGAGCTTCCTTCTCTGCAGAGCCTTCAGGAAGGCTGCATGAGGCCATGTAAACAGTGCCCAAAGCACCGGTCTTCTGCAAGACCCAAAAGCCACCAGCCCGCTGTTGTCCTGGTGGTGGTAACTTACCTGAACATCGTACAGGAACTGGAAGCGGCTTCTTTTATTCGCGGCATCTCTCACAGCCCGAGCCAAGTCCACAGACCCTTTTCCCCCAGCCGACCAGTGATAGCAGGGGACTGCATCAAAGGCACCGGCCCGCTTAGCGAGCTCACACACCAAGTCGATCTCTGAGCGGGTGTCGGTCCTGGTGATGAGAATGCTTGTGATTTTGCATCTGTGTTCACTTAGTGATGTTTTGAAAGAAAGACTAACGGTTTATACAGAACTTCACTCCCTAACACTGAATATATTTTAAACATCAAAAGTGGTCACATTGTGTTTAAATAAACCAGACTTGAAGAAAAACAGGTAGAAAGAATCCTCTCTAACATGACTCAACGGTTTCAGGCTGTTAAGGGTTTTTAATTGAGAAAATTTCCTAGTAATCTCCTTTTGATCATTCCTTCATGCTGTCAGACAGAAGTACTGGGTAGAAAGGGAAAAAACCAAAACCCCTCCATCCCCCACAAACCAAACAGATGGTAATTCACTATTTGAGTTTCATTTCCACAGCAACACTTGAGAACACATTCGTGAAGATGAAACCAACTCAAACAGAATAAGCCGATTGATTCTGTGTCTCAAGATGAAGCCGAGAAACCCAAGTGCCCTTAGGACACAAGTGTGGTCACTAGTGTGGCCTCCCAGACAACAGAAAGCTAGACTCACTTGAAGACGTTCAGCGCCACCACGACAGGCACCCCAAAGAGCTGAGTGATCTGAATTTGCTTTTGTAGGTTACAGCAGCCATCAGCCACCAGCTGAATGTTCTGGAAGGAAATCAGCCTCAGTGTCACCATATGTGCCCCCAAGCTAGACCAGCCTCACCACACTGGTAACTTCTGATTCTGTCTTTTCTCACTTTATTGCCCTGGAAACTTCTAAAAGGAACTCTAAGTCACCTTGGGTTTCCAAGAAAGATGGTGGAGACAGAGGCAATTCACGTTAAAATTAGCTTCTAAACCTAGTTTGGGTCCAAGTCCATGTGTCTAAGCAACTATTTCTATGGAGGACTGGCCATCAGATAAACAGCCCACTCTCTGCAGTCAGCGGGGCAAAAGGCACACAAGTCCCTTGGGATGCTGAGGGGTCCTGCTTGGCTACTCCGGTTAAACCCATGGCGCCACCTGTAGGAGCTATGTGGTATTGCTGCCATAACAGGTGAAGAACAGTTACTGCACTCTGGAAAGCCATAAGCACAACTGCACATCTTTCAAGAATCAGCTTTTTTTTCCCTACAACATAGAAAGACACAAGTAAAAGCTTCCCTCTTTTCTGGGTCAGGATGACTGCCTTGGGATAGAGGACCCCAGATAAGCCTATATCTATCTTTTCTTCAGCTTTTAGAGGTCATTGGACAGGTTTCACCTCTTCATCCCAGCCAATTTCACAGGGATTCTTAAAAATCCAAACTATAGTATGTGCACATGAACGTGGAGGCCAGAGGGCAGCCTTGGCTGCTCCCTAGGTGCTGTCTACCTTTACTGAGGTAGCCTCTCACTGGCCTGGAGCTCACCAAGTAGGCTGGCTGGCCAGTGAGCCCAAAGGGTCCACTTGTCTCGGCCTCCCTAGGGTTGAGAAAGCGAGCATGCACCACCATGCCTGGCAGGGATCGAATTCAGGTCCTCCTGCTTGCTAGGCAAGGACTTTACCCCCTGAGTCATCTCCTCAGTCCAGAAAAGCACATTTCCAAGAAGTTGCCTGTGGACTTGCAGGGTCTTCATTGATGGTCAGCTGGAAGCTAATCATTAATCGGGGGGGGGGAATGATCAGTTTCTCTTACCTCCTCTGTATATTCTTTCTTGAGAGGAACCCCAGCAGTTACCTGAAATAAAAAGAGTCAAAATCTAAGACTCATCCCATTGCTGGAAGGGAGAGGGGACTCTCTATAGCAATAGGCCCAGATGGTTTGATAGGAGAATTCTACTCAAGTTTTAATAAATCAATTACTCTAATGCTTACACAAGCCTTCCGTAGTTAAGAAAAAAAGAATACTCCAAAATTTTTAAAATTTTGTATAGTTAACTCATATGAATGGGGGAAAAAAGAAAACTGGCTCAAAACATTAGAAAACTGATTAGTAAAATCCAGTTACTTGGAAAGCAGACATATCTGTCTGAATTAGACTTGTTCTGGCAAGATTTCTTGAAGTAATAATAATTTCAGCAACGCTTACAGCCTTAAAGAGAAAAACCAAACTGTCATCTTGAAAGACACAGGAAACCTGCATCAGTTTTTATGCTAATTTGGCCAATAAAAAATAAACGGCAATCCCTGAATCCTCATTAAAAATGGATCCCAGGCATCACACTTAGTGATGAGCTGTTTAAACACCCCCTTTAAGATGAGGACTAAGAAGATGCCTGCAGCCAGCACCCCACCCAACACTGCTTTGCAATGAGAAAGACCCTGCCAGTGACAAGGGAAAAAAAGTAAAGATTGAGAGGAAGAAACGGAACTCATTTTCAGATATGCATGGCAGCACAGAATTCCCCAAAGACTTGAGAGGTTAAATCCGTACGGCAATGAAGAGAATTCAGACGAGTTAGAGATAAGGTAACATAGAAGAACAGAAATAACTTGTTATATTATTTACAAATATTAAGTATATAGAAACAAATCCATAAGATTTATGAGCATTTTTTATGAAATAAGCAGTAACTTTCATTGAAATACATTCAAACAGATCCAAGCCGATGAAGAGATAGCTAATGTCCTTTGAATATAAATCCTATAGAGACTGCAGAATCTATAAGCTAATTCTCAGATGCACATGAGGTTTTGAACATGTAGTTCAATAGTATAGAACTGGTCTTATGTAGACTGGATACCCCAAACCTCAAAAAATAAAATCCATCAATAAGATGCAGAGAGCAGTGAATAGGGTCACCTGGAGATCAGACAAACATGAAGGAACAGCCTGGTTTTGGATCTCTGTAGTACACGATGAGACATAACTAGTTCAGGTCAACTGAAGGGAGACCCTGGAAAGAGGCTGCTATACTTTTGGGAAAAGGGATCCATCCCACCCTAAGTCAAAAAGAACAAAAGGACACTTAAGACACAGTGTGGAGGCAATTGCTTATTAATACAAAAGAAAAAGAAACGAAATCTAGTCAGTAGTGTTCCACATGCCTACACATGCCTAAATATCACGTGTTAACCTGGTGGGAATTCAAAGTGCCAGATATTTGATCAAGCATTACTGTGTGTGTTGTGTATGNTTTTTTTTTTTGGTGAGGACATTTTTCTAGTGAGATTAAATACATAGAACAGTAGACTTCAAGAAAAGCAGGGAGCTATAATCTCCATAATTTGGCTGATCTCAGCTCACCAACAGACCTGAAGACAACATGGACTGAGCTCCTCTAAGCCAAGGCAACGTTTCCAGCAGGCTGCCATCAGACTGAATGACCAGCTCTTCCTGGGATTCCGGCTGGATACATAGATCCTAGATCTGGGATGTGCCAGGCTTTATAATCACGTGACCCGATTCTGTCTTACTCTCCACCTCCCACCACATAGCTACATATACAATGTCTTCTATTTTCTTGAGAGCTCTGATTACTGGAGTGAATCTAGAGGATTAACTGTGAAAAGATTGTGTGTGTGCGGATTCAAGGGTCTAGGGATGTCAGCTCTTATGCTGCATCCAGAGTGGTTGAGCATCCCAGAAGACAGGCTATGCATTTAAAATGCCGGTCGTGGGACTGGGAATCTTTGCTGTCCTCTTGAATGCATTAAGAAATGCCCAGGGCATTAATAAGGAGCACCTCTGGCTGTGTCTGTCAGGGTGCTTCCAGAGAGGCTTTATCAAGGAGGGAAGACCCAGGGTAAACGCAGGCAGAGACATCCTGTGGGCTGGGGTCCATCCGTGACTGAATGACAAGGAACCAGCATGAAGCCAGATGAGTGCCAGCCTTTATCTCTCTGCTTCCTGACTGCAGATTCTGCGCAGTCATTGGCCTCATGCTCATGACTCTTTCCTGTACTGGTGACCCCTATCCTGTTGGCTCAGACCACGAGCAACAGCAAGCCCTTCCTCCTTTAAGTTGCTCCTGGTCAGGTTTTTGGTCACGGTCATGGGAAAAATAACTGTGTTAAAATGGGCAAGTTCAAAGGTCACAGGATTTTCCACTGCGCAAATAATGGATCAAAAGAGCCACCTCAGCTGAGTACACACACACAAGGCGACCCCGGTGATCTGTACGATGACGTCGAAGGGGAGCAGAAATCACACTGGATCGGAAAGAAAGCACTACAGAGCTGTTTCGAGGAAGAAGCTGACACACTGGGGGGGGCACATGAAATAAAATAGACAGAGGACTGAGAGATGAAAGTTCATTTGCTACTCAGTGACTGAAAACATTTCCAGGATACAGAATATGCCAGGCCCTGGGACACTGTAACTTTCTCTACCAAAGAACCATGACATTAAGTAGGGAAGGAAGGAAGGAACAGCAAAGAGTAACTGGGAAGAAAACACAGCCTGGCAATGCAGCACACACAGTAAGAGGTGCAATAGGATTGGAAATCATGGTGAGCATTTTCATAGTCTGGAGGTCTGGGAAAATGCTGGACTGTAAAATCCTAGGGCTGACCAGTTCCCTAAACAGAGGTGTGATGTTTCCGCCGCTGGGTCTCCACACGTCTCCACGATTTCCTCCCTTATTCTATAAAGACCGAACCAGACCAGACAGACTCGAAACCATTTGGAGGACAGATGTCCTTTGAGTTTAAATGTAGGAATGGTATAGGAAGAAGGGAGTATTTCAAATTACACATTTTATTTTTTGAAAGTAGAAGTTGATCTAGAGACTCAAAGTCTAAAGTGGAGGATGAACAGCTACAACTGGAATTTTAAGCATGATCAGAATTGCCAAGGATTCATAATGTGTGTTTTACAAATACATGTGTGTCTTTACAAATTTTGCATTTGGAATGATAACGCAACTTCAGGCAAATTGAAGAGCTTAAGCACCTGGCACGAAGTTGGAGTTTAGAACGTGTGTCCCACCCATCGACCCTCGGCTCTGCATGTGGACAAAGCAGGGGGTTTGACTGACATTCTTGACTTCAGATTGACCTGCTGTTGGCCATTGTCTCCAAACCCAGCAAATCTTGGCTTCCTCAGCTATAAAAAGGGATGAGAAATAGTTCCTAGGAAAAAGACCAAATGACATAGTCCGCCAAAGGCAAACCCGTTACTATTTATAGTGGGTGACCACCCTTGATTATGAGTTTTGTGACCATAGTACTCTAGTTAAGAAATTAGGTTTGATGTCTTTCAAATATGTATGCCATAATGGTATCAGATGGGAAAATAATGAAACTTCAAATAAAAATTTTCTTACTTGGAAACTTCTATAGTAAAAAAATCAAACAAATTTTAAAAATACACATACATCCCTTTTGCCCATTTTAAAGAAAAGTATAAAAATCTTCACACATATTAAAATAAGTTGTAAGGTGTGGTGACATGCCCATTTAATCCCAGCACTAGGGAGACAGGGGCAACTTGGTCTCTTTAAGTTCCAGCACAGCTGGTCTACATAGTGAGTTCCAGGTTAGCTAGGGCTAAATGGTGAGACCTTGTTAAAAAAAAAGAAAAAAGAAAAAGAGAATTTTCCCAAGCAGGGCTCCTCAGAAGCATGCAGTGCTGTCTGTGCAAGAGTCACAAGGCAAAGTCACAATTGGCAGAGAGGGCCGGAAAGAGGTTTTACGCGGAACCTGGTAATCTATGACATCCACGTGCCACAATGGTATCCACAGAATCACAGCAAACCCCCATCAAAGCCATCATTCCAACCCCAGTGTCCTCATCGAGGAATCCACATGCTTACATAAGCATGGCCGGTATGTCTGGGATGAATCTGAAGACTCAAAAGTGGTTCTATGTGTCTTAGAAGTCATGTGTGGGCATTGCATGTAGTTGACATCAATGAACTAAACTCCACGTGCTTTATGGGGTGAACTTCAAGGAAAGGAAGCAGACGTTACAGACAACTGGAAATATTTATGTAGCACATATTATGTTTCAAAGTAAATCAAACTGTATTTTTTCTTTCAGACAGGTTCTACTCTGAGCCTTGGTTGGTTTTGAACCTGTGGCAATCTTCCTGTCTCAGTCTCCTGGGTGCTAGGACTACAGGTATGAGCTTAAAAAAGCTTTTTTAAAAATTGTTTTATGACCGTTTTGCCTGCATGTATATATGTGGACCATATGTATGCCTGATGTTCAAGGAGATCAGAAGAGGGTATTGGATCCCCTGGCACTGAAGTTATAGACAGCACTGAGCCACCATGTGGGTGCTGGGAACTGGACCCAGGTCCTCTGCAAGAGAAGCAAGGACTCTTACCTACTGAGCCAATTCTTCAGCCTCTATATAACTTTAAAGTTTTTTTTCTTATGATTTAGGTGTACGTGTGTACGCAACCTGGGTCTGTTTATGAGCACTAAATGTACGCAGGTGCCCACGGAATCCAGACAAGGGCATTGGGTTTCCTGGAACTTGAGCTCTAGGCAGTTGAGAGTCACCAGACACAGGTGCTGGGAACTGAACCCAGGTCCTCTTCAGGGCAGCAAATGCTCTTAACCACTGAACCACTGAATCATCTCTCCAGCTCCTGGTTTTTTGCCTTTTTTTTTTCAAAAGCTAGGAAAAAGCAAGAACTTACACTTGGCCCACCTCCATGCATCTTCAGAGCTCGAACAGTGGTCACCAACACAACCACATTGGGCACCAGGCCAGATGCTCGGCATTTGATGTTAAAGAATTTCTCCATCCCAATATCAGCTCCAAAGCCAGCTTCAGTCACTGCAGAGAAACAAGTAGGGAATGAGTTAGCGTCTGAAAACAGAAGCGGGTGATGGCAGCCAATGCTCAATAACAGGGCAAGGGCTCACAATGGCCCCTACTCTTGCCACATCAAGGTCACTGCAAGGCACTGTATCCCATGGCCACACAAAGGTAACCTGACAATGGAAGATGCTCTTCTCACAAGGACTCAACAAGCTACAAGGACTCACTACCAGGCTAACAGCTGTCTTGCCAGTACTCTAACTCGAACCAAAGCTTTTCTTAGCATAGATGGGATTTTCAGCTTCATGATCAGGTGCCAAACTTTATCAGAGGGGTGGTTGGTCATTTCCGTTGACGAGCAAAATTCAAGTTGGAGGCATGGTTTAAGGATACTTGTCATGAGATGTGATGAAGGACAGAGCTTAATTCTAGAACCACAGAGATGCTCACTCATTTCTATGGACTTCTCCGTCCTAGTCGATATAAATGTTACTGTGGGGGTTGGGGAGAGGGCTCAGTGGGTGAGAGCACTTGGTGCATAAGCAGACAAACTGAGTTCGAATCTCCACATCTATGGAGAGAGCTTAGTGTGGTTGTGTGTACCTGTAACCTGTAACTGTGGGGGGGGCAGAGAGAAAGGAGGATTGCTGGGCTCACTGGCCACCAGCCTAGTGCCAGGTTCATCAAAAGACCCACAACTCAAAGAAGGTAGAAAGTGATGGAATTGGACATCCCATGTCTTTCTCTGGCCTCTGTGTGCACATGAGCACATGTATACACATATATGTATACATGTACATCCTCTACCCAAAGACATATTGTGGCATTTGTGGAGGTGGCAGATAGAACATGAGTATTGTTTTCCAAAACCTTGATAGATACTGAGGTATTAGATTATCTTCCTACCCAAGGGAGAGCCACAGGGCTCTGGTATTCAATGTGTGTGACCCACATGACATGGCATCACTTAAGGGCTTGTTAAAAAGGTAGAATATTGGGCCCATGAGATCTCCTCAACCAGAGCCAGAATTTAAAATAGCAGACTTTAAGGGTATGGGTGTTTTGCCTGTTCGCATATCTGTGCACCATTTGTGTGCGTGGTGTCTGCAGAGAACAGAGACCATGCATCCCTGTTACAGTTATAAGCCATGTGGGTTCTGGAGATCAAATCCAGTCCTCTAGAACAGCCAGTGCCCTTAATCTCTGAGCCATCTTTCCAGCCCCACTTAATCAGTATTTTTAAAAAGATGCTCACGTGCAGCAATGATCCATTGTCATTCGGGAAGATACTACTGATGTAAAAAGTATGTTGGAGTATGCACCGTCTACTGATGTAAAAAGTATGTTGGAGTATGCACCGTCTACTGATGTAAAAAGTATGTTGGAGTATGCACCGTCTACTGACATTAGGACTAATACCGTAAGTAACGGCCCAGATAGGAAGTAGAAGTAAACGACTATTCTGTGGTTTATATAAAAATATTTAAGGGCTGGGGTTGAAGCCCAGGAGCACAATGCTTGCCTTGCATGAATGAATTCCTGAGCTCAAATCCTCGGCAGCACCAAAAAGGTGAAAAGTAAACAAATGAAGGCATTCACGCTAGCATAATTGTTAGAAATTGTAACAAGAATTGAAGGAAGAATCTTGTTCAGATGTAATCTGAAACTCTAAATACACTTATTTCTTACTTTTTCCCTTTGGCACTGCATGTACCTGTTTTGTTTTTTACAGAATACACAGAATTCAGTAGTCTCCTGTAACTTAAAATTGTAATTCTATTTCTGTATCACAAACTTTCAGAATTTATGATTATAAAAGCAGCAGCTTGTAATTTAGTTCACTGATATGCCAAAATTTGTAAAACCGTTCCCTGTTACTGAACATTTGGGCAGTCTCCAGCATGCACAACAACACACTGAAATCATACTGCACAGGGGCTTCAATCTCTTTCAAAGTATACCCTTGGAATAAATTGCCCGGGGCCAAGGACATAAAACATCTTTTATGACCACTGGCATACATTTGACAAGTCATTTTATTAAATTTTATGTTTTGAAATCAATGTTTTAGGTTATTAGAGAAAAGAATAGGCTTCATGGCGTTGCTCTCATTTGTTCCCCTCCCCCATCACCTGCTCTCCCCACCCTGATTTTTATTACGTTCTCTTTGCATGGATTTATACCACAACAATGGAAAGGACATTCCTTCCTTACACAGCAGATGAAGTTATTCTCATGATTACATTGATACTGGTCGAAATTAGAGATGATTTCTTACCTCTGCAAGGAGGCCCTGAGAGGCTACTGTGTGAAGATGCTATGAAGATAAAGTTTAAGATGCAGAGGAGGTTCTGGGATGTGGGAGATGTGAGGACCACAGGGAAAGGAGATTCTGGGATGTGGGAGATGTGGGCACCAGAGGGAAAGGGGGATTCTGGGATGTGATGTGGGAGATGTGAGGACCACAGGGAAAGGAGATTCTGGGATGTGGGAGATGTGAGGACCACAGGGAAAGGGGGCTTCTGGGATGTGATGTGGGAGATGTGAGGACCACAGGGAAAGGGGGATTCTGGGATGTGATGTGGAGGACCATAGAGAAAGGAGATTCTGGGATGTGGTAGTGTCACACTGCTGAGCTTCCTGCAGAGCCCTACACTATAATACTATCATCTCTGCTCTTCTCTTCCCATCTGGAAAATTCCTTTTGTTCCTCTCCTCTCCTTAAACCCCTTGTCTAAACCCCAGCTCAGGGGCTTATCTCTTGGAAGCTTGTCAGGATCTCAGGCAGGGGAGTTTTCCTTCTTCTTGCCCTCTTGGGCATTTTCTACCTCAGCTACTGTTTCTCTCCTTCGGACCCCTTACTCCTGAGATCTGCATCCCCGCCAGCCCACCCTATCAAGTGCGAGCAGCATCCCCATGTCTGCTGGTTCTCCTAGAGATGAGGGACATGGCTTTCCTTGATGTCTCCAATACCTAACACAGTTCCTGACACGTAAAAGTGTATACACGAACAGCGTGGAACTCAATAGCCAACACAAAGATCACAATTTAACTAAAAGACAGAGGGGTACATTAAAAATAGAAAAAAACCCCAACAAAACAAAAAACCCATGTCAGCCCTACCTATCCTCTTTTTTTCTTTCAAAATGGTTTTGCTTTTTATAAATCAAAAATGCAATGGTGTAAATGCCATACATATCTAGCAATGAATGATATTATCGTCTCAAATGTCTAAACGGACAAATTCAGTTCAATTTTATATTTTAACATACAGATTGGAAGTAAACAAGAAAGTGGTGGAAAAGCCCATTTTAGTTAAGGGGAGAGAAATGGGCTGTGGCTGAGAAGGTCCCGAGACTCCAGCTGCCAAACAACACGCAGGAACCGCACAGGAACCAGGGAAGAACCAGACTCCCACGCCTTGAAATCTGCTGCTTTCTGACCATGTGACCCCTCTTAGGCTGTTTTTTTCCACACTGCAGGCCACCAAGGAGAAAGGATAAGGTGGGCCCTTGGGTGAACAGCCTTTACTAAAGCAGGAAGTGCTTCCCTAAGGCGTGACCAGCGACTAACTTGGAGAAGGACACTGCCAGGTTCAGCCTTACTCCCAGCCTGTCCCTGTGAAGAGACAAATCACTCTTCCTGGCAGGTTCCATTTCCTCTGGACTGCCAGGGGGATCACCGACAAGCCGAACCTCCCTAGTGACCTCAAATAAGCTATTTATTCCCTTATCCTATTTGCTGTCCCTAAGCCAGAGTCATCTTCTGCTGAATTTAATAGACATATTCTTAAATCACGGAGCAAGTCCGCTTAGCATGACTTGGCTTTCCTGAAAAGCATGGAATGCAGGTTTCAAAAGGCTGCCTATTCAACAAAAGGCTTGTGATAAAAAATATTTGCGCAAGCCACGGTCTTATTTGTCTTGGCAGTCACAGGCCTTTCTCTTCCAGCATGAATGGAAACAGGAAATGCTGTGGACGGGCTCGTCCAGTAAGCACAGACGCTATCCTGCAGGATGGCTCGGCTCAAATGATAGCAGCTCAGAAAAGGGGAGTTGCTGGGCCCAAGCTAGAAGGGACTTACAAAACAGAGCTCTGGGTGCAAGAGGAGGCTGAAGCGTAGGCAGCTGGCTTGGCCACGACAATCCCCCAGAGCGCCTAGCATCCTGGCGTAAAAATTATAGAGCAGGAGTGGCCAGGACAGCCAAAAAATGCTATGCTGCCAACAAGGTGAGGCGGGCCATGTGCTCTCTACAAACACAACCCCCACCCCATCCCCAAAGAAGGGAATTTGTATTTGCCATATTTCCTTATGACGTCTCTGGCTCCTTGTACACACTGAAAATGGCGGTGACAATTAAGACCCAGATTTCAAAGCAAACACCTATTTTTATTAATAATACTTCTTTCTAGGGCTGGAAAGATGGCTCAGAGGTTAAGAGCATTGTCTGCTCTTCCAAAGGTCC
>LOJH01025190.1:0-11829 GCA_001685095.1 Ellobius talpinus
AAGAGAACAGTTACATGTTGTCTTCCAAACAATGCAACAGTACTTCATTCATGAACTCACTGCAATTATGGGTATGTACACAAGGTGAAACTAGTGAAAATTCCTGCATAGACAAGGTCAACGATCCTTAGACCTTACCCTGCTACCTCCCTACCTTCCACTTACTGAGGCACTATTGGAAGTTGATACTTTCTCAGAAAGAATAAGTCATTATTTCTTGAGAATTTGGCCACAGATAGGATTCCTGTGTTCCAGTGTATTGTCCCACACCCATGCACACATAGATAGGACTAATTGGATTTCATGACTTATTAAAAAAAGTAAAGTCAAGTCAAGAGGAAACATGTGATGGGGTAATTGGAAGGATTTGTGGGTAGTTGAAGGGAAATGAGAGTAGATATCATATTTCAAGGTATACATGTATAAAATTCTCAAAAAGGATTTTTTTTTAAAAAAATCAAATTATAAAATTTTAATGGTTGAATCGTAACATATGTAAATTATACTTCAGTGCAATTAAGTTCTGGAAAAAAACACCCATAATCAAAATAATGGCTTCTTTAAGTTAAAGTTTTACGCATTCCTCTTGACAGAGCTCATAACATCTTTACAATAACCAACTCTGAATTTTCTAAACTCCATACTCTGGTATAAAAACAGATAAAGAATTCTCAGAGTTTACACACTAAAAAATCCAACAGAAAAAAAATAATATAAAATCAGACTTCTAAAAATCAACATAAAGAAGAAGGCAATAGTGGGACAACTCATTCAGAATATTAGACAAGAGTGAACCAATGATGCTAGAACCAACTAAGCCACTGTGTACATGTCAAGTCCACAGGAATAAGTTTATGCTAGGGAAAACTCAAGATGTTTTTGGGCCTGCTTTGAGGAAACCACCAGGTAATGGTCTTCAGTCATCTGATAAACAACAGAAATTTTTGTCAAAAGAACTGATGCCAACAATCTTATGGGTCAAATCATAGATGCCTGAGAAGCAAGGTCAAGCAAAAGAAAAAAGAAGAGCACAGACAGATGGTTTTACGAAGAATAAATAACTCAGCTCGAAAGATAGAAAAAAGGGAGTAAAACTGGACAAAGTAACAAGACTTCACTCTCAATTAAGGTGGGTATCAAAACATAATCACTTAAAACTGATAACTGAGTTATAAAAAGGCAGAGTTAGGTTAAGATAAAAGGGAGAAAAGTAATTACAAAAACAAAGTTGGAAAAAAAGCAATTTATAGTACAAGCAATAACCTCTAATATAATGAAGAATATTTTTAAAACTTGTACAAATTAGCACTTATGACTTAATTTTCCCAAAATAAGATTTAGATTAACTAGGAAATCTCTCTGTCTTCTTTCTCTCTCTAACTCTCTCTCCTCTCCCCCAACCTCGTTTATCTCATCTCCCATATTTTACTCTTCCTTCAATTCACTCCCACTGTATATATGGATTGTTTGATTGCATTTTAATCTGAATTCACCTAGATACATTCCGTGCCACCCAATGTTCACTAAGAATTTGAATTTTAAAAGCTTTCCTTCGTAATGAGGCCAATGCACAAGTTGATGTATTAATACAGAAACCCTGCTGGCTCACACTGCCTGCAGCTTTTATTCATTATCATGTCTTTATAAGATGCCAATTGCCAACAATCTATCTATGAGCAGAGATCTATTCCTGCTGAGGAACAAGTAAGACAATAATTGCATGTTTGCATTTTCAGATGTATGTTAGTCTTTAGGTAAAGTCTGGGCATGGTCTGAGTAACCCCACAGCAGTTAGTCAAGTGTATAATGAAGCATGAATAGACTGAGCTACTCCTGAGAACAGGAATTGGGGACCACACGGTTGCCCTTTCTGAAGTCTTCCTTTTTCTGTCACTTCTAATGGTATTCTTTAAAATGGTATTTTAGTTTTAATTTTATGGATTTTGGAGCTTTTAAAACAGCATGCTAAGACACTTTTTCCTCTGTCAATGGGAGGGTTAGTCACAGTTTCTCACATATTTTTTATGTTAAGGTAAGATGTTCTCTTGTTTTAAGCTTGACTGCCCATCTTTATTATTTTGTATGTGTGTATGTGTGTGTGAATCGAATATTTAGAATCATTCTTTATCAAATAAAATTTAGTTTTGGTCACACAACTTCTTTAAAGTATTGTTTCAGTCATTTTCTTTCCTGATGACTAATAACTGTGCCATTAGCATTGCTCATGCCTCAGATACTTGATACTAGTTTGCCACTTTTGAGTTTTATATATTGGCAAAGTTTTTTGTTTATCTAGAATCCTTTATTTTTCAAAAATTTATATCCTTGCATGTATATTTATATAACATACAATTTATTATATATAACATTTTAAAGAGAAATTGTTGTAATTTAAGCAACAAAAAGTCAATGTGTGTGAGAAGAAAGTCACTTTATTTAGAAAGATTTGTTCTTGCAAATAAAATTATCACTAAGAATCCTCTTAACTTTCTTTTATTATGCAATGCCTCAACAGGCTAATTTAACTAGGTGGTAGTGATCCTTTATTCCCAACACTTGGGAGGCAGAGGG
Source organism: Ellobius talpinus (assembly GCA_001685095.1). Taxonomy (NCBI): domain Eukaryota; kingdom Metazoa; phylum Chordata; class Mammalia; order Rodentia; family Cricetidae; genus Ellobius; species Ellobius talpinus. The sequence continues at coordinate 2,572 of LOJH01025190.1, forward strand.
AGGAGAATTCCTGTAAGTTTGAGGCCAGCCTGGTCTACAGAGTGAGTTCCAGGACATCCAGGGCTGTTGCAAAGAGAAAGTCTGCCTCTAAACTGCCCCCAAAAAATATGGGGGAAAAAAGAAATACAGAAATTAGTGGCATCCTGCAACCTTGGCGCTAAGAGATGAGGGGTGACACCAAGGGAGATGGTACCAGCTTTCTTCTTGAGATGATGGAAACACTGTGGGATGCACTGAGGTGGTCCTGAACGTATGTATATAAATACACAGGAGGCCACTGCAGCACATATTTTGAGTGAATCATGTGGCTTGCGAATATTATCGCATAAAGCACTAAAAGAAGAATCTGTTTATCACGTTCACTGTTTAGTAATCAATTTGCCAAAATTGTCCTTTTCCAGAAGCCTGGGGTGTCTTTTCCCTTCTCTCCAGGATTTGGCATTTTTTTCTTTTCATCATAGTTTCAAACTAAAGTATAAGCTAAATCAAAATCACATCACCAGTAATCATTTCTCTCTCATGCAGCTGGATATAACAATACGGTTTTTAAAAATCATCTCCAATGTTTGCTCTAACCTACATTTCTGCTGTCTAATGTTAGGTCCTTCCCCACACTTTCATCCCTCAGCCAGGCAAGATCTTTAGGATGTAGCTGATCCACTGACTCCTGTTCTTTGTAAAGGTCCACACACACTGGGGCCCATAGAAAAAGCCACAGTCTACAGAAACTTAACAACTATAGCTAAAGCTTTCAATCAGTCAAACAAATGAAAACGTTCAATGGAATTTAAGAAAGAAAGGGGCTGGAAGAGGATAAGGATTCACTGGGGACTACAAACAGACTTTCAAATGTCCTGAAATCAAGACACACTGGTGACTGCTAGGATTGCTTCTTGCTTGTTCTGTCTCTTGCGTGCCCTGGTTTGTACTTTCCCCCGTCTGCATTCTGATTCCCGAGGCTAGTGTTTCTTCACATTGCTCCTCTGACCAAATCTCAGTAGCTAAACGGCACCTTTGTATTTAGTTTGTTTTTTATTCTCTTCCCCATGGCCCCCTCTGCTGCGAATTATACATGAATGTTGTTGAAGGCCAGTGGTGAAAGAATGCAATACATTCAAATAATTCCTTTTTTCATTGCTATTACATTGAAACCTTTTATGATCTTTGGTATTTTACTTCTCTTTGTCTAAAAGAATGCTAAAAAAATACTTACAATTTCAGACAAGGCAGGAGACTTAGAAAGAAAAATAAACTAGAACCAAAGGAAACTTGGTATCAAAATTCAATCATCTGTATTCTTCCAGAGAATCTACAACCGAAGGACACTTGCTTTAACAAATTTAATCTTCCGTATTCTTCTAGGAAATATTAGTGGTATTTGTAAGACTTATTTTTATTCATGAATGCACATGTTTATGTACATGTGAGCACAGTTGTCTACAAAGGCCAGAAGAATATATCAGATCCCATGGAAGCTAACTGTTTTGAACTCCCCACATGGGTGTTCTTTGGGCTTCTGCATCATCAGTAGCCCCTCTAAGTGGCTAAGCCATATTTCCAACCCTATTTGGAGCTTTTCTTAATAAGCAGGAGAAAACAATACATAACAAACATATGTGAGGATAACTTTAAGTGAACTCAGCATCAGCACTTGGAAGTCTGTGGGAACGAAATTAATGTGATGACACCTACAGTCAGCAACAACCACGACATTAGGCTCCACCTCTCTGGGAGCTGATAAAAGTGAAAAACGGCTCTGATGCATTGAAGAAGCTTCTAGAGACAATACCATTTAATTGCCCACTTTCCCCAAATCCAGCACTTGGGCTCTTATGATTGTAGCAGAAAAGCCCCACAGGGGATAGTGTAACCATACTTTGGGTGAAGAAATGGTACTGCACTCCCTGGAAATCTGCTGATGTATGACAAAACCAGTTTTATCTATATCTATTTTTGGCCTGTGTGAATACTCATTTACCTCCATATGGATGTCAATCTCTTTTTCTGGTTAAAGTAGAAATGAGTGGATAGCATCATTTTGTAGGTATCAAGCATGTTTGTTCCAATATCTCAAGTTCAGTGGTAATCTTCTTCCTCTTTCACCATTCTGTTATTTTTAGATGAATCATCAGCAAAACCTCCAAATATCTTCACCCCCAAATCCAGCCCTGAAGTCAAGAACCGTGCCTCCTGTCCTAGTGCAGAATACCCATCATGGGCCCTGTCCCCTACCTACTATGATGGCATAGCACCCAGTCATGCTTTTGTGTGGACTTTGGATTGCAGACTCCTGATTAGCTTGTGGCCAATATGCCCTGTGTCTTGCTCAGTTTCATTTGAACATAACTCTTCATACATGCATTAACTTTAGCTTGACTTCTTTTTTTTCATTAAACACTGCCTGGCCCATTAGCTCTAGCCTCTTATTGGCTAACTCTCACATCTTGATTAACCTTGACTTCTTAAGAATGACCTCGGCTGCCCTTCTGCAGCTTTTCAGTGAGGCACAAGTGTCAGCTGTTTAGGTGGTTTTTAATCACTGACTGATCAGGCTTGTCCTTCCCTGGGGAAAGGAAGTTTGCCTTTTCATGTTTGTGCTACTAAGGGCAATGTCTAAGAGATGATAAATAAGTAACAGCCCATGATGAATGTCTGATCCTGTCTGGGGCACAGGAAACAACCTCGGTCAAAGCAACTGTCTCTTCTAACAAGACATTGTCCCTACAGAGCTTATGTGGAGCAATGAGCAAGGGCTTTGAACACCCATTTTTTTCTATTTTTGAAAGAAGATTGTGGCAGGCTTAATAAATCCTACGTTGTGGGGCATGTCTGCTTCCATCCATTTTCTGGCCTTTTAATGATGAGAGCAAAAGTAAGAATTCCTCTTGGGAGCCCTAGATGCCTCATCTTGCTTTGTCATTGCAGGGCTCCTGGCAACCCCTGCCCCTCTGTTCTTCCAGTCTCTTTAACTATACAATAGATATTTTCAGTATAGATATACTGTCTCTTCTATATCACATTATTCTAGCTAAGAGTTCAAAGCATTTGAAATGTAAAAAGTAAACATTGGTTATCATTCTTTAAATAGATACTTTGTTGTTTGTGTGGTGTCATTAACTGCTAAGAGAGCTGGGCACATTCAGGAGCAAAGTATTATATAGCATACCTTGATTGTGTTCTTTCCTTGTGTCACGAAACTTTATGACCTCGAGAAAGCTGGGCATGCCCAGCGTTATTATCGTCACAGATTTTAGCTTTCAACCATTTGCTCTGTGATTTTGACTTGAATGAACCCCAAAATGTGTGTGTATCTCTCTTTTTTCCCTCTCTCTCTCCTTCCTTCCTTCCTTCCTTCCTTTCTTCCTTTACATGAAACCTTAAACTGAGCATGCTCACTAACATCCTCCCTAATTTAGCACAATCAAATATACACTACCCCTCAGGGTATTTTCTTATATAAATACAAATAAACTCTGTTCAATTACTCAGTCTTTGCGTCCTTTATTCACAGAGCATTTTATCAGAAATAATCCTATCAGAAATAATTCCTGGAATCCCCTCACTGGCTACAAGTAAAGTCTTCCCTCCTCTATACCTGAATTATGTTTGTTTTGGCCTTACACTAACCCAGAAGCAAACCCATTGCATCTGGTTATAATGCTACAATAATTGACCAGAATTCTCGATAAGAGGGTGCATGCCCACTAAAATGAATCCTCTTCTTCTATTTGATCTTTATTTCATGCTCTATAAAAGCTGAAACTTTCTTCTGCTCACTTCCCTACACCCCCAACATCAAAACAATGTCTGTGCCATGGTAAAAAGTTAGTAAATGCTTAAGGAACAAATGGATGAAGAACCATCTGCCCTAAAGTTGCTGTGGTTTAAACTGAGTAAAATACAAATGAATAATCTAGGCCTACCTACTGTGATTCACAGTTTCTTCAGAAATATAGACTATGTTGAGCACAGATACGAAGTTACTCTAATGTTAGACAGAATAAGACGACACAGAGAAGAAGGAAGGAAACCAACACAACCACTGTTAGAAACGAAGTTTGAACCCTTTGGGTTTCAGCATCCCTCCTGCCTTTCTGTCTACAGTTGCCCACCACTGGACCCAATGGTCACTTCTGATTTTTTCCTATTTAAAAACACAGGAATGCATTGATGATTTTCATAGTTAATGAGTGTCTCAGGCTTGCCTTCTGTGAGATATCAGTGTATTTTTCAAGTAAAGCAGTCTTTTTTTGGTGTTTTGAAGATTACAAATCACTCTGATTAATATTAAGTTATGTGACATTTAATATTGAATGATGACATCATTTCCCTGAATATAGACATCCACTTACTTTCAGTTTCTTAATTTTATCCAGTAATATTTGTAGTTTTAAACTCAATTTTATATCTTATTGATAAAAGACTTAAGTATATGATATTTTATGCCCTTAAGACATTATAATTTACATCTCAACAGTTTGCTAACTATATATAGAAACATTATTCATTATGTGTGTTATCATACTTATATCTGCATTTTAAAAATTTCAGTTATTAATTATTGCCAAGAAATTTATTCTGTAGAGGATTATGGCATATGAGAATGAAAGAAATTTAATTCATTCTTTCTAATAAATGTCTCTTCATTTCCGTATTTTTGCTGATTTCGTTGGCTCAAGCACCAGTACAATGGATTCCTTTGTATTATATGCTTTGTCATATTGTGTTAATATGCGGAACTTTCTCTTTCTTCCTCAGCATTCCAATTGCTGAAATTACAGACATGCGTCATTACATCTGTCCCAATAAGTTCCTAATTACAAGGAATTTTGTTATTCAAATTACCAGATTATCTGGCATATGTTCATAATAATTTCCTTATGATATCCATACATCTATTATGATTGATCATATGCCAGGAAAATACAATAATCATCATTTGTGTTTCTTCTCTCTCCTTCATTCTCATCAACTGAGCTCAGAATATTTCAGTTCTGTAAACATTTTCAGTATTTTGATTTCCTCTTTTGTTTTCATTTCGCTGGTGCCTACTCTGACCTTTATTACATCCATGCTTCATATTACTTTATATTTACTTGATCTTTTTCCAGATCCCTGGTAAGTTTTCATTGGTCTTGACATCAAACTTTTTTGTATTTTCAGATACACACATTCAGTGCTTCAAAAATTTATCTAAACTTCTTCATTTATTTGGATGTTTTAACTTTGCATTGCAATACAGTAAAACTAATTCTCTTGTGACTTATTCTTTGGTCCATTGTGGATTTTCAGGTAGCTTGGTGTTTCTAACTTGTAATCCAACTGCCATTTCAGGACAGAGACTATAAAACTTCCAACTTTCAGACATTTTAAATACTCAATACTCTTGTTATTTTGAAATGTTATCATGTTTTTAACAAAATGAAACTTCTTGTGTAATCCAAAATATAACCTATGCTGGTTAATATGAGGATCAATCATATCCTTTTCTACCGTCCTCTAAGCAAGCAATTCAAGCAACACGTGACATTGTTCAGAGCATTTGATGGTTTGCTAATTCGTTTTTTAATTGATTTTTATTGAGCTCTACATTTTTCTCTGCTCTTCTCCCTGCTGTTGTTGGGGTTTCTGTCCTGCCCCATTCCTGCAGTTGTTAGATCCCAAAGAAATCACACAGAGGTCTACATTAGTTATAAACTGATTGGTCCATTAGCTCAGGCTTCTTATTAACTCTTATAACTTATATTAGCCCATTATTCTTGTCTATGTTAACCACGTGTCTCGGTACCTTATTCAGCAAGGCATTCACATCTTTCATCTTCTGTGGCTGGGTCAGGACTGCAGAAAGCTGAATCCTCTTCCCAGAATTCTCCTGTTCTTGTCACCCTGCCTCTACTTCATGCCTGGTTGTCCCGACTATACTCCCTGCCTGGCTACTGGCCAATCAGCATTTATTTAAAACATAACTGACAGAATACAGACAATTGTCCCACACCACCCTGCCTCTCCCCTCTCCCCTTCAACTCTCCTACAAGGACCCATGCTCCCAAGTTACTCAGGAGATCTTGTCTTTTTCTACTCCCCATGGAGATTAGATCTATGTAAATCTCTCTTAGTGTCCTCATTGTTGTCTAAATTCTCTGGGATTATGGTTTGTAGGCTGTTTTTTTTGTTTGTTTGCTTTGCTTCTTTAACCAGTTATAACAACTAAAGAGATATAGAAACTAATATTTCTCACTAACTAAAGAAGTAACTACATTTGAGTTTCTTCCTGTAAGTTCTGTCAGTATTCAGAGTGTATTTCAAGCCTCCATTAATTAGCTTTATACATATTTAGGATTGGTTTGTCTTTCTGGAGAACTGATGTACTCGTCATAAGGAAACATCCTTTTCTTCTCTTGAAATCATCTTTTTCTTAACCTACATGATTTGATGTTTAGACAGCCTCTCCAGCTTCCTTCCGTTTACTAGTCGGGTGAGCATTGGATTTAACATAGCCTCTGGCCCATCCTTTACTTCTGATTAATTCCTGATACTGCAGATTTTTTTTTAATCTTTGTATTAACCACTCATTTTTCTCAATTGTAAGTGTGACGGGTGTTGCTGGTGGGTTAGAGTCGAAACACGACTACTTCTCAGGTGTGACAATACCCTTGAAGTGGGTGTCTACTCTAGCTCTTTGCACTTTAATTACACTCTCTGTGGAGATGTGGGTGCCATTTTCTCATTCTCTTCTCTTCAGTTTGTCTACTTGCTGGCCCTAATTTTCACTTCTTTACTTAATTTATTATATTTTAGAATTCCCCTTTAATTTTCCTACTCCTTTTAATTCCATATTTTTCACTCATTTTCTTAATAATTATATCTTAGATATCAGAATCCAAGCCCTCAAATTTTTTTAGGCGACTCAAAATATAACTTTTGGTTTGAAAACTGGGCAAAACCTGTCTGATATTTACATACATATTTTACGGTCATTCTTCATTTTTTTATTTAGCTTGCTTTGATTTGTAATAATGTCTCTCAATCTAAGTACTTGTTTGACATGACTGTTTTCCTTTATTTTTAATTTTTGGAGTTGGCATTATATTTGCATTTATTTTTAAAGTTGAACTTTACATTTAGATATGTGTTCATAATATGTAAAAATAAAACAAGCAATTAACATTTCCTTCCAATCAAGGGTTATTATTTCTATATACTGGAAACTTTCAAATTATCTTTACTGCTCTAACTAGCAGTGGAACCTATGGAGTTAAGCATAAAAAATGAGGCAGATTAAAGTTTCATGCAACAGACAATTTTATTCAGAGCTTGAGACAATTTATACTCTGAGAATTAAGAGAAATCACATGAGTAAAGTGTACAATTATAAGAACAAGTCACATATTTTCCATGAAGGCATATAAACAAATAAGAATAGCCACTTGTAATAAATAATCTAAGTAGCTCACTCTTATCCACTACACCTGAGAGAAGCACGAAAGCACATTCCAAGAACAATTCGGTACCTTTGGAGGAACTGAGGTCACATAATTCTTGTTTTCTAGGATGACTCTTTCAAGCACTCAGAATTTCCATTGCATGACTTCATTCTTGGACTATGTTCCAACAAAACCATTCTTTTCTAGTTATACAAAAACTTTTAATTAATAACCATAAAATATACTGTGTAACTTATTCCTCCTAGCTAATGGTCTTTATGCACATTATCAGTTCTCCATTTTCTCTCACATAGCCTATTAATGAAGTTAATCTACCTCTATGGGATCAACCCTTTTAGTTTCTGAAAGTAGAGAGAATATGAAGTGTTTATCTTTTTGTGCCTGATTTATCTGGCTAACATAATGCCCTCCATATCCAACCATGTTGTCGCAGGTGACAGGATTTCATCCTTCTTCAAATGGATTATATTCCATTGTACGTACTATATTTGTAAATATTATAATTCTGTAAAATATCCAAAAATATTCTATCAGAAAAATCTGGTTACTGATATTCACATTTAATAAAGTATTAAATTACAAAATTAACATTCAAAACTCAGCAGCCTCCCATTATACAGATGAAACATTCTGAGAAAGAAATCACATAGCAAGGAAACAAAACATGTTTTGGAATAAATATAACCAACAATTTGAAAGATTTGTACAATTAGAACCTTAATACACTGAAAACAGTCATTGAAGAAGACACTAGAATACAGAAAGACCCCCCATGTCCATGGACTGGTAGATTTACTATTTTGAAAATGGCCCCTTCACAAAAAGTGTTCTATAGATTCAACATAATAGCCATGAAAATCTCAATGCAATTCTTCACAAGAGTTTTTTTTTAAATAAAATAAAGCTTCTTGTGAAAATATAAAACACCCAGCCAGGATAGCCAAAATATTCCTGAACAATAATAGAAATTAATGGTAGTATTGTCTTACCAGATTTAAAATTATACTATAAAGCTATAATAGTAAAACATCATAATACAGTACTATAATATAGTATATTTAATATTAAGGTAATAAAAAGCAGGGTCAGGTGGTGGTGGCACATGCCTGTAATCCCAGCACTTGGGATGCAGAGGCAGGCAGATCTCTGTGCGTGCAAGGCCAGTATGTACTGCAAAACAAGTTTCAGGACAGCTGGTACTGTTACATAGAGAATCCCTGTCTCAAAAAAAGGCAAAATGAAACAAAACAAAACAGACACATTGATCAATAAACTAGAAATGAAGAGCAATATCTAGGCCCTAATTCCTACTGCTACCTGATTTTTGACAAAGGGGCTAACAATACACATTAAGGAAAAGAACAAAATCTCAATTAAAAGGGCTAGTTAAACTGGATTAATAAATATAGAAGAACGAAACCATACTTTTATCTTGCACACTGTAGAAAACCTCACTCCTTCTCTTCAAGTAGATCAAAGACTTCAATATTAGATTTGATGTCCTTATTCTAGCACAAGACAGTGTGGGCAATACTGAAGAGGATCATAGTAGCATAGGCACTGAGATTAACAAACAATAAATGAGACCCTATGAAACAAAAAAGCTTCCATACAGCAAAGGATGCCATAATTTGAGAGAAAAGACATCCAACAGAATAGAAAAAGATCTCAAGAGTTTAAACATCAAGAGAAAGAACAATTTAAATTGGACTGTGGAAATAAACAATTTCTCAAAAGATGAAATATTTTCAAAAAATTGAAAAACAGGGGCTGGAGAGATGGCTCAGAGGTTAAGAGCACTGGCTGCTCTTCC
>LOJH01025191.1:0-10152 GCA_001685095.1 Ellobius talpinus
ACAGGGCAGGGAACCCTGACTGCTCTTTGGACTGGAAAGGGAGGAGGAGGGGGATGGGGGATGGGGAGGAAAATGGCAGGATGGGGAGGAGGTGGAAATGTTTAATAATAATAAAGAAAATGGAAAAAAGTGCTGTCCTTATGAGCCTTTACTGTACACAGTAGTAGATTGCACGAGGACATTTTGTGTGAATATATACTGTACTTTGAGCTTATCTCCCCATACTCCTTTGCTTACACTCTCTTTCCTCCTCTGCCATTCTTTTCACACTCTCTCTCCTCCCTCTCATCCTCTTTCACACTCTCCCTCCTCCTTCTCATTCTCCCTCACACTCTCCCTCCTCCCCTCCCATCCTCCCTCACAGTCTCTCTCCTCCCTCCCATTCTCCCTTATACTCTCCCTCCTCCCCTCCCATCCTCCCTCACAGTCTCTCTCCTCCCTTCCATTCTCCCTTACACTCTCCCTCCTCCCCTCCCATCCTCCCTCACACCCTCCCTCCTCCCTCCCATTCTCCCTTACACTCTCTCTCTTCATCTCCCATCCTCCCTCATACTCTCCCTCCTCCCCACTAGGAGATCCACAGGTAGATCAAGCTTCACAACTGTAACACATATGAAGAGGGCCTAGGTTGGTTCCATTCAGGCTCCCTAGCTGTTGGTCCAGACTCTGTGAGCTCCTATGAGCCTAGGCCAGCTGTCTCTGTGGGTTCTGTTGTGATGACCTTCACTTCCTGGCTCATACAATCCTTCTTCCTTCTCTTCAACAGGATTTCCCTGAGCTCAGCCCATTGCTTGACTGTGGATCCCTGCATCTGTTTCCATCAGTCCCTGGATGAAGGCTCTCTGATGACAATTGGGGTAACAACCCATCTAATCACAGGAGTTGGCCAATTCAGGCTACCTATCCACCATTGCTAGGAGTCTTAGCTGGGGTCATTCTTGTAGATTTATGGGGATTTCCCTTGTAACAGGTTTTTACCTGATTCCAAAATACCCCCCACATGAAGACATCTCTTTCATTACGTTCCCGCTTCACTCCCAACCCAATCCCTCATCTTCCCATCCCTATTTGTCCCTAACCTAACCAGGAGACCTCTTCTATTTCCCCTTCCCAGGGAAATCCATGAGCCCTTGTTCCCCTTTGGGCCCTCCTTGTTACCTCTGGGGCTGTGGATTGTAGTAGCATGGTTATCCCTTACTTATGAGTGAGTACATACCATGCTTGTATTTCTGTGTCTGGGTTATCTGTTTATTGAAAAATAAGGATGATTTTTTTAGCACCATTATTTGTAGATGATATGATATACTAATACGAAACAACCCCCAAAATTTTACCAGGGAACTCCTACAGCTGATAAACATCTTCAGCGAAGTGGCTGGATACAAGATTAATCAAAAAAAATCAGTAGCCCTCCTATATTCAAATGATAAACAGACTGAGAAAGAATCAAGGAAATAACACCTTTTAAAATAGCCACAAGTAGCTGGGTGGTGGCAGCACACACCTTCAATACTAACATTCGGGAGGCAGAGGCAGGCGGATCTCTGTGAATTTGAGGCCAGCCTGGTCTACAAGAGATCGTTCCAGGAGAGGCTCCAATGCTACAGCGAAACCCTGTCTTGAAAAAACAACCAACCAAACAAACAAAAACACCCCCCCTAAAAAACAAAAACAAAAAGTAGCCACAAGTAATACAAAATATCTTGATGTAACTCTAGCCAAACAAGTGAAAGACCTGTATGACAATAACTTCCTTTGAAGAAAGAAACTGGAGAAGATATCAGAAAATGGAAAGATCTCCCATGTTCATGGATCCATAGGGTTAACATAGAAAAGCTTATCTACAGACTGATTGCAATCCCTATCAAAATTCCTATACAAATCTTTACAGACTTTGAAAGAACAATACTCAAATTCATATGGAAAACCAAAAAACCCAGGATAGCTAAAACAATACAATAAAGGAACTTCTGGAGGTATCACCATCCCTGATTTCAAGCTCTACTACAGAGCTATAGTAATAAAAACAGCATGGTATTGGCATAAAAACAGACAGGTGGGTCAACGGCAGTGAATAGAAGATCCTTATGTAAATTCACACAATATGGACACCTGATTTTTGACAAAGAAGTCATAATTATACAATGGGTATATTTATGGTGCTGGCATAACTGGATGTTGGCATGTAGAAGAATGAAAATAGATCCATATCTATCATTCTGCTCAAAATTTAAATCCAAGTGGATCAAAGACCTTAACCTAAACCCAGTTACACTGAAGCTGATAGAAGAAAGTGGGAAGTAGCCTTGAGTGCATTGGTACAGGACACCACTTCCTGAATATAACACCAGTAGCGCAGACACTGACAGCTAATAAATGGGACCTCCTGAAAATGAGAAGCTTCTGCAAGGCAAAGGACACCATCAATAGGACAAACAGCAGCCTACAGACAGGAAAAGATCTTCATCAACCCCACATCTGACAGAGGGATGATTTACAAAATATATAAAGAACTCAAGAAACTAGACATCAAAACCAAAACATAACATAACAAAACAAAAAACCCAAATAAAAAATGGTGTCCAGATCAATACAGAGAATTCTCAACAGAAGAATCTCATATGGTCGAAAGATACTTAAGGAATTTCTCAACATCCTTATCTATGAGGGAAATGCAAATCAAAACAACTCTGAGATTCCATCTTACAGCTGTCAGAATGGCTAAGATCAAAAACCACTAATGACAGTTCATGCTGGAGAGGATGTAGCGCAAAAGAAACAGGTCCTCCATTGCTAGTGCGAATGTGACTTGTGCAGTCACTGTGGAAACCAGTGTGGCGATTTCTCAGGAAACTGGGACTCAATCTACCTCAAGACCCAGCAATACCATTCTTGGGGATATGCCCAAAGGATGCTCAATCATTCCAAAAGAATGCTTGCTGAACCATGTTCATAGCAGCATTATTTGTAATAGGCAGAACCTAGAAACAACTTAGATGCCCCTCAGCTGAAGATTAAATAAAGACAATGTAGTATATCTATACAATGGAGTATTACTCAGCTGCTAAAACAATGACATCAGGAAATCTGAAGACAAATGGATGGAACTAGAAAAAAACCATTCCATATATAATTTTTACCCTCCTGTCCCATGCGTTTGTGTGGTCTGGGAGTTGAACCAAGAGCCTTGTGTATTTTAAGCAAGCTCTCAACCACTAAACTACACCCCAGTTATCACCCAAGACAATGTAAAGGAAATACTTGATGCCTCTGTTACAGGTGGGCTGCTTTATTACAGAACATCCTATACCCTGAGATAATATGGCCCCTCATCTAGAGGAATACCCCCAAAACTTTTCTGCTACCCATTCTCATGAACTCATCCACATATATTTCCAAGGGCTTGCATGTTCTTGTCTATTCAGGGAGATAAGAGTAATCTAATCTTGACTTTATTTTTTCATTTAGGATGAGTTTTTTAGGGCTGTGAGGATTAAATGGATAAAGCACTTGCTGCTCATGCATAAGACCTGAATTTGAACCCACAGAATCTATGTAATGCTAGGTGCAGGAGCTCCTGTGTATAATCCTAGTGTTACTATAGCAAGGCAAGAAGTGGGCACAGAATTTCTAGAAGCTCCCAGACCAGCTATTGTGGTGTATGAAGCACCAGCAACAAACACATACAAACACACACACACACACACACACACACACACACCAAGATAAAACAATATTAGTTTTAAAATCCTGGAATAGAAAAAATGTGTGGTAAGAAATGTATAATGTCAATACAAAGATTGGCTTGGCTTTTTCTCAAGAATTTTGTGTGCCTTCTCTTGGAACTGTGTATGAGTTTGTTTCCTGTTTTGATGAAGAATTTTGTACATAAAAAGAATGTTTGATAATATTTGAGTTTTAAATTAATAGTTTATAAAAATTATAACTCTGAAATCTAATTAAGATTTTAATATGAACTTACAAATCTATTAAAGCAAGAACCAGCAAGTTCATGTTTTTCTTAGAGCGAATATTTAATTAATGCAAATGGAAAAGCTGGGAGTCCTTATACAACCAGTCCCATTTATAAATTTAATTTAATTCCTTATGCCTTTGAAGCACATCGATGCCTTTAGTGTAGTCTATTTTATTTTTATTGTATTTTTTAGAATTTTGGATGCCTGACAAAGAGATTTGTAGCTAGATTTTCTTTTACTCTAGCCCATGTTGGAGCATCAAAATGTTGTTGTTAGTTTTTTTTTTCTCTTTTGTTTCTTTGCTCTTTCAGCTTTTGGGAGGCTCACCATCCAGCTTCCAGATAAATCACGTACAGAGGCTTATTCTTAGTTATGAATGTCTGGCCTTAGCTTGGCTTGTTTCTAGCCAACTTTTCTTAACTTAAACGATCCCCACTACCTTTTGTCTCTGGGCTTTTTCCTTTTCTTACTGCTGGTATATCTTATTTTCACTCTGACTCCATGGCTGACTGTATGACTGGGTGGCTGGCCCCTAGTGTCTTCTCTTCTTTTCTCTTGCTCTTTCTTCTTTCCTCCTATTTATTCTCTCTGCCTGCTACCCCTGCCTATCCTTTCTCCAGTCTTATTATTGGCTTGCTAATGGCCATTCAGCTCTTTATTAGACCATCAGGTATTTTAGACAGGCAAAGAATCACAGCTTCACAGAGTTAAACAAATGCAACATAAACAAAAGCAATACCTCTTTACATCATTAAACATGTTCCACAGTATAAACAAAATTAATCCACTTTAAAATAATATTCTACAGCAGAGATTTTTGAGTCTTATAAGTAAGTCTAAGCTTTAACCTCATCAACACAAAACAGTTATCATGATCATGAAAAAGGGCTCTAAGTGTTTCAGTATTAAAGTTCTCATCTTTCAAACAATTCTAAAAGTAAATTGTATGTTATGAGTTGGAATTACAAAGTTTAAGAGCTTGTTAGGCTCTTTAAATTTTAAATTTCTCTTAACATTCACAGATACCTTGACATTAGATGCTTTTTGCTTATCCAATGTAAAAACGTGTTCTTACATTTAACACAGCATTGCTAGTATGATGAATCTGGTTTATTTAGTTAAATTTACATTTTATTTATTTTTAACAAATATTTATTAATTAGTAAATCTCTTACAATGATGAACTGAGGTGGCTGAGTCACGACAGATGCGTGTCCAGTGGTAGAAGTTGGGATGTGGAATTTGAGGGCTATGTCATTCTCTGGAGCCATTTCTCTGTTTCTAATTAAAGAGACAGGGACTTGCTCTGTTGCCTTGGTGTATCCTGAATTCCTGGTCTCAAGAGATCCTCTTGCCTCAGGGCAGATATACCACCATGCCAGTCTTCTAAAGTCTACATAGTGTGTGAGTTTTAAAAATTCTTTTTCTGTTAGGAATTGAACCTAGGGGCCTGTGCTCTACTGCTAAACTCCACCCTAACCGTATTCGACGAGTCTACACCATCTGTGACAGTTTTCCCAGTCTATTCTCACACTACTGCTCACTGGATTTGTTTACTTTTTGAACTCAGGGCCTGGAGGATGCCAGACAAAGGCACTGTTACAATGCATCATCCGTAGCCCTCTCTACTCTTTGCTTTTGAGACTTGAGATGGCATCTTAATACAAAATCCAGATGACCTTGAACTTACTGTGTAGCCCAGGTAGGACTTGGTCTTGTGATTTTCCTGCCTCTGCTCCCCAGGAAGCTGGACGTATAGGCCTGCATTTGGCTCTTCACGTCATTTGATTACTTCTTAGCTTATATCAGTGTCTTTTTCATTCAGCAAAGGCAGCACTGACTGACAGAAATGTGCAAACTAGTAGGAGGGAAACTAGCTGGACAAAGAAGGGGGTCAATAGGAATGGGAGGAGGCTGCAGGAAGGTAATTATGATCACAATATGTTACATATATAATTGTTAAAACAAGCACAACATTAATTAAATGCCAAGGGAGGCTCATAAGGCTAGCATCCCTATGGGATCTTTCACCTAATACTATGGGATTGGTCTCTTGACATGTATGTTCCTGTACTCTTAGGTCCTTCATAGAGAAACATTCAGCAATTGGAGTGGGGTCAATTGTAGACAATTAAAATTTCATTGATAATTTGTAAAACTGGAATTGGAATAAATCCTAGCTGAAATATTACCAAACAGTGATTCTTACCAAACTTAGTGTATCAGCTAAAACTTGGACAGGCTGAATGACTGGTCAAAGGACAAAAATAGATGCTTAAACAAAGAACAGTTTGACAATCTCCAGAAAAAAAGAAAAAGCGGACATTAAAATCAAATAGTAATTTTACTACTCTAATTTTCTTGAACTCGGCATATCCAGAGCCTTCCTACTTCAGCACCTCAGCACGTGGCCGTGTTCTAAACCCCCTTTGCTTACTGACTAAGTGAAGAGCGATGGGGGTGGAAGCAGTGTGGGAGGCATGGGGTGGGCGTGGGGAGTGGGCGGCTGAAAAGCCTGTTTCAGGGTAACTGCACTGGAGACTGCAGACTGCAGCCTATATCTGCTGTGCTACAAGTACCTGAAGGAAAAATGGCACCACCGAGCTACTGAGGACCTGAAGATGTCGTGAATGAATAAGGGAAAGACAAGATGGCTAGGCTCCTCTAAACGTGGCTCACTGAGCCTCCAAGAAAGGGTGCCCA
Organism: Ellobius talpinus; assembly: GCA_001685095.1. Lineage (NCBI taxonomy): Eukaryota > Metazoa > Chordata > Mammalia > Rodentia > Cricetidae > Ellobius > Ellobius talpinus. The sequence goes on from LOJH01025191.1 coordinate 6,681, forward strand.
AAGGACAAGAAAGCGTCCACATTACCAGCAAAAATGGGAACATCCAGGACTTGTCTCTTTCCCATTATTGGAATTCTGGGTGTTAAGCAGATCCTAGCAAGCAGGTCTCCTTTGCCTCATTGACTGCTCAAATGCTACATTCAGACTCCGGGTAGAAGCTTTAAAGACTAAGGGGGCAGGTCAGATAATAGTTATATAATTGGTGACCCACTTTTCGGGCTACTGGGTATTGAGAAAGTAAACTGTTTGCCATAATTTAAAGTGCTGCATGTCATAACTAAAGAATACTGTTCTGTTTTATAAAATTAATTTCTTTTCAATGAGCACTCAAAATAATGGGTGTTTTCTTTTTGAATTGTCGCTGCCTTTTAAGCTACAGCTGTCTTAGCCAGCAACCGCAACTCCGCAGCTATCAGCAGCAGTTGGGTCGCAAGAGCCACAGCGTGAAGAAATTCTGTTCTCTCAGGCACCGGGTCTTTCAAAGCTACAACAGGAACTTATCTAAATCTCTGTCCCTCTAAAGAACTCAAGATTCAAAGGTTGAGGTGGAATTCTGCTCCCAGAGAGGCCGAATAGCAAGCAGCTCACCTTGCTCACCTCCCAGCATCTCCCAAGAAGTTTCCATGTTTCTCCTCGGTCCTCTTTAAAAATGCTTCTCCACCTGGCTCCTCCCTACAACTTCTTGTCAACTAGTTGCTGACTCAACCTCCTGACTTCAGGCAAATTTTATTTAATCAAACAAACACATCTTTGCATCATTAAACAAATGTTTCAGAGCATAAACAAAAGTAACNCTAAATCTCTGTCCCTCTAAAGAACTCAAGATTCAAAGGTTGAGGTGGAATTCTGCTCCCAGAGAGGCCGAATAGCAAGCAGCTCACCTTGCTCACCTCCCAGCATCTCCCAAGAAGTTTCCATGTTTCTCCTCGGTCCTCTTTAAAAATGCTTCTCCACCTGGCTCCTCCCTACAACTTCTTGTCAACTAGTTGCTGACTCAACCTCCTGACTTCAGGCAAATTTTATTTAATCAAACAAACACATCTTTGCATCATTAAACAAATGTTTCAGAGCATAAACAAAAGTAACACACCTTAAAATAATATTCTACATACAACAAATGGGTTTCATTATTTTATTTTAACACATGTAAAACATTTTGATTCATGTAAAAGATTATACATTGCATGTACAATCTCCCTCCCCCAAGACCCCACACAAAGGTCTATTTTGGCTCATAATGTCAGAGTATATATTCCATCGTAGGAGGCATGGTGGGGTACCTGGAGGTGGGGGTGTACAACAAAGGCTTGTTCAGATGGTAGCTGATGGGAAGCAGAGTGTGGCCACCATGACCAGGAGTGGGCATAGCCTTCAAAGACCCAGCCCTAACGACATACTTCCACCAGCCATGCCTTCCCTTCTTAAGGCTCCGCAGTCTTCACATTAGCATAGGCTGATAATTGAGCATTCAAAACCTCAGCCCACTCCCATTTCAGTTACAAACTGTAATATTCCATCCTAGGCCCCCAAAGACTTGTGGCCACCTGACATTGCAAAATCTATTGAGTCCCACTTCCAAAGTCCCTATAGTCTTAACAGCTACAACATCAACTGCAAATTTCAAAGTATTTTTCACTTCATTACTATGATCCCTATGCGATCAAAGTAAAATTGCTTTTAATATACAATGGCATTCTGAACATTACCATTCCTAAAGGGAGAACCACGAAGATAGCAAGGAGAGATGGAACCAAGCCTACTACATCAGACATTAAATCTTGTATTCATTTCCAGAACCTGGGGCATGGCGGTGTCCTGAGGTCAGTGAGTCTGGACAGCTGTTTCTATGGCCCTGCCACTTACAGTACATGTGATTTTTCCCCTTGGGGCAGTTTTACTTGGTGCCTGTGTCTCATTTGCAAGTTGGGTTCATCGGCAGATCCCTGTAGGGGCTCCCTGCAGAGAATCTGACCCTGTTATACATTGTCTGGCTCCGTAAGCTTTGCTTTAGTACCTTGATGTAAGCTCTCACAACTTTATAACCCTTACATTCTATATGTCTGAAAATCAAACACCATGCAGATGATCAGCTTGAGGTAGGGCCAAGACACCTCAGAAAAGGGCTGTAGCAGTCTCTAGGTGTTTGGGTCACTAAAGCAAGCAAAGGTTAATATTCTGGTAGAACACCCGTGGCTCTTTCTATTCAGATATTTTAAGTCAAAGTTGTCAATGGGTTTGCAATTTTGTACTCTGCGGCCTTTGGTGGGTGTGTTCTCACCCTGAGGACAGCTTTCCTATTGTCCCAGTATGGGGAAGTTAGGTTTTTCTTTTTCCTTTAGTGGTACTATTCTCTTGAGTATTTATAGCAGTTGCAGCAGGTGCCGAGGTTTGAATGAGATGTTCCCATAACCATGGCCGTTGGAATATTTGGTCTTTGATAGGTAGCCCTATTTGGGGGAGGTTTAGGAAGTAAATAGGGCTTCCTTGTTGGAAGAGGTGTGTCACTGGAGGCTATGCTTGTGGTTTAACTTCCTTCTCCATCTGCTATGGCTCTTGCTTCCTGCCATACTTCCCTACCGCGATAGACTCTTAATCCTTTGAAACCAAAAGCTCAAATATAGGCTGCCTTTTCTAAGTTGCCTTGGTCATGGTGTTTCATCATAGCAATAGGAAGGTAACTAATACAGCAGCCTTGTCTGCGTTCGGATCTGAAACTTTAAAGTCAACCATGGTCTAACATGACCGGCTGGCTAGTCACATCTTTCTTCTGGGCTTCAGCCCATTGACGTCATTGTAAGCTTGGCTAAAAGCAGCCAGCACAACTGCTGCAGCCAGACTGCTGCATTGCCTTCATTTTTCCTCTTCCAAATTCATTAGTCCATTACTTTTGAATTCAGCCTTGCTAAGATTTTCAGGAGTCGGGCAAAATGCAGTCAGGTTACTTGCCAGATTGTGACAGGAATGGGTCACAGATTTGCTGCCAGTAGAGTCCTTGTTCCTGTTAGAAACCCACAAGTGCATTCCATGCATGTGTATTTGCATTTTGTTTTCCTTAATTCCCACTAGAGCTTCTGTTTTAAGCTCTGATTACAGCATTTTAGGGCCTCTCTAACCTGCATCTTCAAACTCTTCCAGCTACTTCCTAAAAACCATTTAAAAATGTCTATCAATCACATGGTCAGGCTTGGTCATACCAATGACCTCATTTCTTTATAATATTTTTATTATTATGTTATATATACATAATATATTATATATGCAATATATAATATACATAAAATGTATTTTAGAATAAATTCTTTGGCAATTGTTTGCACAGGCACAGAACACATTTTGATCATAACCCCTCCTGAATACTCAATATCCTCTCTTATCTCCTTTCCACTCCTGCTGAACCCATACTAATTTCCACCAAGTCCTATGAAATGGTTTTTAGGAAGTAGCTCGAAGAGTTCCATGTGTGTGTGTGTGT
>LOJH01025191.1:10204-26314 GCA_001685095.1 Ellobius talpinus
TGTGTGTGTGTGTGTGTGTGTGTGTGTGTGTGTGTGTGTGTGTGTGTGATTTGATTTAATCAAGTTTACTGGCATGAACTTGAGTCAGGATTATTATTTTTCTTTTCGTTTTTATTTTCTTTTCTTTTTTTTTTCCAATACAGGTCTCTCTGGAGCTTTGGAGCCTGTCCTGGAGTTTGCTGTATAGACCAGGCTGGCCTCAAATTCACAGATATCTGCCTGTCTATGCCTTCCAAGTGCTGCGATTAAAGGCCTGTGCCACTACCACTGGGCAAGCAGGGTTACTGGCCAACTTGCCAGTGGATGCACCACTGAAGAAACTGATTCTTCCTCTCCTAGAAACCACTAACGGCCAATAACCTCTCAGGAAAGGAAAAGACCTCACTAATCTTTCTCAGCTCATGATGGAATGTTGATAGGATCAGTCTTGTGCAATGACTTCACTTCCTGGTACCAATTTCTGTAGTGTTCTCATTGTTGTGGCAAAATGTCTGACAGGACCAAGACAGGTGGAAGAGTTTCTCTTGGGTCATGGCATGTGAGGGTACAGCCCACCATGGGAGGAGAGGCACGGCTGGCGTGTGAGGGTGCAGCCCACCATGTGCGAGGGTACAGTCCACCACGGGAGGAGAGGCACTGCAGAATTTGTGGCAGCGGGAGAGTCAAGTGAAGGACTGTTCACATCATGTCAGCCAGGAAGCAGAGTTTGCAGGCTGGGACCAAGGATGGGTGTTGTCATCAAAGGTTTGCTTCTAGTGGCATGGTTCTACCAATTGTGAAAGACTCAACAGCTTTCAAAATAGCTCTACAAGCTGGGATAGGATTTCATAACATAAGTGCATGCGTGTATTGGGGGGAAAGCATTCAGATTCAAATATCACCTCTGCTGTATCCTCCACCCCTCCCACTCATCCCCAGACAATGAGAGCATTGTTCCTTACCATATGTATCATATGTAGTTTACATTCTGCATAGAGGAAAGCTGTGACACTGTCTTTCCTCCCATTTGCCTGCTTTCACGGTCTCCCCTTTGTGGTACTTCCCACACATGAGCCCTCTTCTACTTTTATGACATATGTGTCTGTCTGCCTATCCAAAACCTAGCTTCCACTTGGTGAGAGAAAACCTGTGACATTTTCTTTCAGAGTCAAGGATTGGGACCAGTAGATTCATTTTGGGATACTAGCATAAGTAATATAGAAAAAGTCAAAGTGAGTTCACTTTTTAAAATATTAACCGCTAAAGAGCAACATATCCTCAAACAATAGTCATGTCTTTGACTCTTTGACTCATGATTCTGTAGGTAGGTAGACCGTTCTCATTGGAGCCATTGCTGCCTTGCTCCAGTCTGAGGCTTGCTCAGATCTGTGTGTTGAGATGGTGGGCTCACTGGTGGCTGGGTGACCTAAGATGGCTTCACTCATGTGTTATAGGCTTTCAGGACGTATGGGAACAGTGGCGCATGTATTTTATGCAACATGGTACCCAGTGCTTGTTTATATGGAGACAGTGTACAGTAACAAGGGACTAAGTCTGGATCTGGAAGTGCTTGGATCTCATTTCCTGAGCAAATTATGTAGCTGAGCTTGGGTTCAGAATGGGAGGTACTAGGTATTTCATAGCAAGAGGGCCGTACACAAGGAGAGGGACACTGCTGGGCATTTTTCCAGTGCCACAAACCTATGAGCTAAGGTGCTCATTGTAATCGTAATGTTTTCTACACTGTAGTAAAACACAAATGTCACTGAAGCATCCAACAAAACCAGTAGAAGATACAACACTCTGAAATTATCTGAAAATGTTCATGTAGTAACATCGATAATGCTTCTGATGTGGGGCTGGAGGGATGGGTCAGTGCTGAAGAGCATATCCCGCTCTTCCAGAGGACCTGGTTTAGATTCCCAGCACCTGCATGGTGGCCCACAAATGCCTATAACTCCAGTTTCAGGGACTCCCATGTCCTTTTCTAGTTTCCTTGAGCACAGGTCACATACATGAAGCACAGTCATACATGCAAGCAAACTACTCATATCCATAGGTAAACTTTTAAAAATGATTTTTGAAATGCTTTTCTATGACAAAGAAGATGCAGCACACACCCCGTGACTACAACGATGAACAACGTGTGTTGGAAAGGACACATAGCGATCTCACTGACTATACTGAAGGATGAGACGTGTTCACGTTGTCTCCATGACTCTGAGGCATCTGGGATAGCATACTATGTGTCTATTTGTTGTGTTTGTTTAAAGTTGTATTCAAAATAACTTTCCGTATATATTAAAAGAAAAATTCAAATTATTCAAGTTTATTAGTATATCATACTTTACACATCTCCAAATTTTATAATTTCCTTTTTAAAAAGAAAATTTAGTGTGTGTGTGTAGGCAAGCCTCAGCACCACAGTGCTAATGCTGAGGTCGAGGGGCAGCACACAGGAGTTTTCTCCTTCCACCACACGGGTCCCAGCAGTGGCACTCAGGGCACCAGGCTCGGTGGCAAGCGCCTTACCCACTGAGCTTCTCCCAGGCCTTCAGCTTTTTTTTTTCTTTATGAAAGAACAATATAAGACTGTATGAACAAAAAGTAATTTAAATATGTTCAGGGACCGTTTTCGTCTTCAGAATTAAGGATTATTTTAATTTTACATCATTGCCTCTTCTCTTTTACTTTCCTTTTTAGGTTGATCATTTTAGGGTTTCCCATTTTTAATTTTCATATAGAGATTTCTTTAACTGATCATTATAATTAAGCATAAAGCCACAAATTACAAAGTCATAATTTGCTGGATCCCAGAGTTCTAAATTATTCATTCCACTCACTGTTTTTAGATTAGTTTATCCAAAAATTGCCAGTTTATTGCTGTAGTTTTTTAAATTTTTGTACAAACAAAAAAGCAGAAGAAAAGGGAGGGGCATTCTGTAGCTCTTAGTTTGTCGACCTTCAAGTTTGTGCTTTCCAACGTACATGGTTCCACCCAGACATCGATTTCCTCCTGGAAGCTCTTGACATTATATTTTCTAAACCTCAATATTTTCAGTACACTCCAGAAAGTCCTTGTTTCTTCTTGGACTTTAACTTCTTAACTAAAGCCATTTATTGCTATGCTACTTTTTTTTTCAGTGAAGAAGCAAATCAATAAATTAAAGATGAGTGCAAGTGTTAACTCTCCCTAAGCATTCTGGGATTCACTTAGTACTCTCTGTGTGAGTGGCAGCCTCACATAGCCATCATAGGCCTTACTATTGTTACTTCTCATCCTAATTAATAGCTTTTAAACTGTGCTAGACAGGAAAGATTGTGCGTGCAATTTAACTTTACTGTCCTAGCATTAGGTCAACAGTGCTCCAGTGGAAAGCCTCACACCCAGAAGTGTAAGGGTAGCACAAACTGGGCTCGAAGGGATGAAAACATAAAAGAGGACATTGAAGTTGCAGGAGATAGGAAGGTGCTGTGGATTTAGAGCAGTTGGGGTAGGAGTGTGGTGAATATGGTCAGAATTCATTATATGAGCTTCTCAAAGAATCAATAGAATATTACGTTCTCAAAAATTATTTTAAAAAACTCCATTTTCTATTCCCTTTCCAGACTCAGCCCCTGTTTTGGGAGGACTCTTTAGCAAGGTGGTTGGGATTGTTTGCATAAATATGCCTACTGCTTTGCATAGCTGCCCCCTTGACGTAGCTTGACATCCACTTCATTTCCATAAGCTCCTTCCTCATTAGGGTAACTGTGTGGGGGCTGTATCAGTGCTACATTGGATTCCACCCATCTAATCTTCTGAAATAGGTAGTCTATTTACCATCCCTGTTCTTTCTTTCTGGCTCTTCACCAGTTCCCACTCCTCAGAGGTGTGTTCAGGGATCTCAGCTGTATATTCTCTAGGTCTTCCTGTTAGTGGACCAGCCCTTGTGGAAAACTGGCCCCTCAATGGAGAGTTTTTCCTTTCAATACTCCATTGCACCTGGTAGAACTGTTTCTAGGATCCCTGTGCCAGATCCTTTGAAACTGCCATTATTTTAACTTAAGCTCATGCCTCTCTCTGATCACACATACTGTGTGGGGATTAAAAGGAATAGACAAGCTGTCTGAAATGGGATCTGGGTGATCAGCACCAGGTTTAATATCTTGATGGTTGCCTGTGCCTGACAGGTGTTCCGAAGACTGATGGGAATGTGTTTAACTCTAATCAAACTGTTCATTTATGATTCTAAAGAATAAAGTCTACTCCCAAAAGACAGAAAATCAAAACGAGAGGAAACTTACTGATAGTGAAGAGGGGAATTGACACCCTGATGCACTGTTGGTGGGAATGGGAACCCAGGAAATCTTTTAGAAAAGCAATTTTCCTATAGGTAAAAGTCTTAACAATTGCTTTATCTCAGTGACTCAGCGAGTTGATTTACAGGCTCTGCTTTCAGAGGCTGCATGAGCAGTTGAGCAGCTAAGAGCATTGGCTGCCTTGTAGAGGGCCCAGGTTCGGTACCTGGCACTAATAGCAATTCACAAACTTCAACATGGCAGCTCACAAGCTTCTGTAACTCTAGACCCAGGGAATCCAATATCCTTTTCTGGACTTGACAGGAACGAGGCGCGCACACACACAACACACATATATAGGCACAGGCAAAACACTCATGCATGGAGAATAAAAATCAAAGATTTCACTCTAATGAACAGATTCTATTTTAGGGTTGTTCAGCATAATTTGGTAGATGACAACAAATACTGAAAAGACTTAATTATCCAATATAAGAGGAAGATTAAATAATTTGGTATACCTACTGTGTGTCATATCTTTTGAAAATTACACTCGGAAGAATACTTAATAATATAGAAAAATGTTTGGACACATTAAATAAATAAATAAATAAATATATAGAATAATATGTTCAGCACAATGTTATTCTGAAGTAGATGGATCCAAATGTATTTGCAAATCAAAACCAAGTTGGAAATACATGAACTAAAATGATGAACATTCATCTGTGCTTATGAATGGCTTAATTTTGTGTGTGTGCTTTCCTTTATTTTTATACTTTCTATAATAAGTGTATTTTATTGTAATTATAGAAAAATATTATTTTAGAAAATGATGGGACCCAAGTGTGGCCTTGCCACTTACAAACTGCACATGGTGCGTATATGCACAACTAACCCCAAGAATTCCCACAACAAAGAGATACCAACACTCACAGAGCAGCTCATGCAGACTTCCAGAATGTCATGAATAGATGCATGGATAGAAGCGGTGGTCTGAAAATCCAGTGATCATTGTGTAAAAAGGTATAAGCAGAATTAACTGTCCATATAATTTTCTCTTTGCACAGATACAGATAGACTCCATTCTTTTTCAAAGCAGCAGTTTGGTAAACCAAGAAGTGTCTGCTATAGGGAACTGTAGGCTTCCCTGGCTGTGATTTAGTCTACCCAAACCTGACCCACCAAACCTCTAGCCAAGAAAAGTTGTCAGGATTTCTGACATGTCTTTGGTGTTTATGGTCAATGGTAGCCAGAGGTTGCCTGCAGGGACATGAGTTGGGAAAATTTGGAGTGTTCACTGTCCCTCAAACGCTTGTAAATTGACAATGAGTAGGAGAGATGGACACACACTTGTCTGCTTTTTTCTTTTGTTTTTTAAATTGAAAATATTTTTTTCATACAGTAAGTATATTCTGATCATGGTTTCCCTCCCCCAACTCCAAGTTGAGGGAACACTTGCCCTGTTTCATATGTAAGGTTAAAAAATAATTTAAAAAAGTGAACAGGGAGTTCTTTCTAGTTTAGCTCTGCAACAAGGGACTATCAACCCAGATAAGAGGGCATGCCTGCATTTCTTGCTAGCAGCTTTGCTCCCGGAGGAAACATGAGATGACTTTCCTAAGAGGTCAGACAGGGTAAAACTCCCTCCCCTATCCCCAGTTTAGCCTTTATTTCACTTGGTGAACCTATTATCATTGAACGCTGGGCTGCGCATGCCATTTGCCTGGCTGCTTTGTGAGCCGTGGCATCGGGGCCACTCCTGTTCCTAAACACCTATTTTCAAATCTGATTCATTTACAGAAATTGGGATTCACCTCCTGACAGGCAAAAGCAAGGAGCCATGGGATAATTTAGAGAGCCAATAGGCAGCCCCTTAGCTGAGTCTTTGACGGTATAACCTTGTTCAGCAGTCCATGCACGATATACCCTTTGGGAAGGGGATATAATTTGGAGAACTTCCTGGGGACAAGCGCTCTCTTTAAATTGTGCAGCAGAAGCCCAACAGAGCTCTCGCTTCACCTCACACACACACATTTGTCTCAGAAATATTTGACTCATTCTTAGAGGAATACACATGGAATTATTTACATAATGTGCTAAATTTTACTTGCCAATTCTAATTAATGCTCAATTAAGAAAAATATCAGCAAGAATTATACCAGTTTTGCCAAAGGTAGGTATGCAGAGGCGACTCACACCTGTGTGTCTGGTTGGACCCTCCAAACTCATAGTTGGGCAATAATTCCTCTTCTTTTCAAGGGGCTCCTGTCAATGTAGTCTTGAAAGAAAGGTTCAGTGTCCACTTAAGAACTCATTTTGCTACCAGGAGCATGTTTAGCTTTTCAGCAGTAGAGATAATTGGTATATACAGTGACATCTTCTTGGCTGGCCTCAGCCCATCTTCTGAGCTGTAAGCAAATGTGTTCCTCAACACTCAGCTACTGGATAACTATCCCCAGTGAACAGGTTGGAAGGTGGGATTAATAGGGGATGTTCTGGAGAGCTGAGCTCTACCTGGATGGACTGGTGGTGCAACAAAAAGGGCTCCTGAAGCAGAGACACCATGCTGATCTTCTGCCAGGTGACAGTTGGTGTTTCCTTGCTCTTGCCTTCTGCCTTCTACCATAAGAGAGTGCAGTAAAAAAGCTTATGTCAGGGGCTGGTGCCTTGATGCTGGGTTTGTAGCCTCCTGAGAGCAAGAAAATCGTTCCAATTTTTATGAATAACTGTTAGAGCAGCGTAAAATAGACTAAGACACACAAGGAGAGCTCTCTACACTGCTCAGGACAAGTGTTTCTTTTAATACATTCCTGGCTGTATGGGCTACTTTTCTCTTGTCCTGACAAAAGGCAAACAGACAAACCCTCAAACCAAAAACTGACAAGAACAGCTTATGGGATAAAGGGCTTACTTTGGCTCATAGTTTGAGGGGCTACAGTTCATCATGGTGGGGAAGGCATGGTGGAAGGAACATGCGGTGGCTGGTCACACTGTGTCAACATTCAGGAAGCAGATGGATGGATGCTAGTGCCTTGCTGGCTTCCTGCTTTGTCCCTTCACTGCAGACCGCAGCCAATGGAATGGGGCAACCAGCATTAGGGGAGACTCTTCCTTCCTCAGTTAACGGTGTCTGGAGACAGCCTCGCAACACGCCCAGAGGTTCTATCTTCTAAGTGACTCTGAGTCCACTCAGGTAGACAGTGAAGATTCACCATCAGGCTGGAGCCGGCTAGAGCCTCCAGATTTCCTGTATCCTCTACAGTGCCTTGGTACAGTGCTTAACTCTGTGATGTGCATTTTGAGGACACTGGGAAACCTAGGCATTTTTTTCTGCACTTAGGACTTCCTATAAGACACACTCTGCCTGTCAGTAGGATAATCTTTCACTTCCCCCTTCCCTCTCTACTGGCTCTTTCCTGACCATGTAGAAACTCCAGATTTCTTCTCAGATTTATAACTCTACTGCTGATGAACACTAGTTTCTTCCCTGACAGCCTTTCACGCATTCTTCAACACCTACCCACATTGTAGATTTTGTCCTCACATCTTCTGGGCTGCTCACATTCAGCTCATCAAGCGTTCCCATTGCTCACTTTCCATTTCCCCCTGTGCTGTTGCGCAATCCCCTATCTCAGGAAACTCTAGTTCTGGGCACCTGAGATGCCATTTCCCCTCCAGCCCCACAGGTTTTTCTTCTGTGTCTATTCCTTTTGGTTTTTACTTCTGTGAACTTGCTCCCTCGTCCTTCTAGAGTCTGTCTCTGCCTGTTATAAACAGCTGCTGGCTTTGTTTTGCCTGTAAGTGAAGTCCAGATTTCTTATGCTGATGCTCTAGTGAGTGCAATGCACCCGGGCAGCTGAGTTTCTCGTCCCAGCCCTGTGTGTGTGGCATTTTGCTCCATCCGTCTGTCAGTAGGTGCACTAGCATTGCCTGTGCATGTTCACCATGTGTGAAGTTACAGTTGACAAATACACACTGAATACTGTCAGTAGGCTGTCGGCCGCACTAGCCAACAGAATTCTTTTACACTTTTCTAGGCCAGGTTTTCAACCCATCACCACCATGAAGGCTTTTCTGATGTCCCATGGCAGCTGCCCTGCCACGAGTCTCTCTGCTATGCTGTGTTATGCATTATAGAGTCTTCCCAGTGTCTGCCAGCCTGTATCCATCAGCTGCAAATCTTAGTGAAGGGTTTTTAACATGTATGTAACAGGTGCAACTCGGAGCCTTGGCACACAAACTTGGTGCTCCACAAACAAACAAACAAACAAACGAACAAACAAATGAACGAACAAGGGCAAGCAAACAGAATAAACCAGAATTTAAAAACACAATCTAATAAATAGTTTAATATTTAACAAATTAAAATAAAATTGGAACTCTTTCCTCTTCTGTGTTTTAATTCCATAAAGATGTTCCCAGAAGTCTTAACATTTGGATCTGGTGAAAGAGTTATAGGGTAGTGAAGTAAATAAGATCAAGTGCAAGGTATTTTCCCACTACTAGTAGGTAGTTTTCAGTATAATCTTCTATTTTAATAATATCTGTAATAATATCTAACTTTTAGGTCATCAATAAGTCACTAATGTGTTTGGTTATTAGAGTCCTTAAGTACTTTTGTTTTTAAAGTTTTTTTTTATTTTTTTTGTTTTTTCAAGGCAGGGTTTCTCTGTGTAGCCTAGGCTAGCCTCAGACTCAAAAAAGATCTGCTTGCCTCTGCCTCCCTAGTGCTGGGATTAAAGGTATGCACCACCTCTGTCTGGTTATTGGATTTCTAATGTTGAAGATAACATATCTACAGTAGGCATTAGAAATCTTGTTTGGTTTCTTTGTGACAAGGATAATTATTAAAAAATATTTGTGATCAATTGATCTTGTCCCAGCAATATGTACCTGTGGCACATCTTCACTTAATTTTTCACTGTCTCATGACTATGACAGCTTGGAAAAGAATTCTTTGTCACTGAATTTTTCACTGTCTCATGACTATGACAGCTTGGAAAAGAATTCTTTGGTTCTCAAAAGTCAGTCTGTCTATGAACCTTTCTACTTTACAGGCGTGTATATGAGTGTGTGTATGTATGAGTGTGTTTGCATATATATGCACGCATGTATGTTTGGGTGTAGGTCTGAACTTGGCATCTTTTATCATTCCCAACTTCATGTTGCTGAGGTAGGGTCTCTAGCTGAACCTGGTGCTTAACTTTTTCATGAGTTTGCTATTTCAGCCAGTCAGCCATCTTGTTCTAAGAATCAGTTTCCACCTCCTAAGTGCTTGGATTAAAAGTGGGCTACCAACTCCACCAGCTATATATGTGGGTTCTGGGTACTCAACATCTGCTCCCCAAATGCTTTACCTACGGAGCATTCCTCAGCCCTGGACTTTCATTTTTTTAATTGACACATGAAAGTTGTGTATATTTAGGGAGTTTGATGTGATGTTTCTGTACATGTATATATCGTGAAATGGTTAGATCAGGCTAAGTAGCCTGCCCGTCACTTCAGATAGTTTTGTTCCTGTGTGGTAAGGCTATTTAAAAACCCTGCCTTTTGTTGTTTCAAAATACAGGCTATGTTGAGAGAGGCACACTTCACACTTCTGTTGGGTTAGCTGCATCTTCCGTGTCCCATCTGGGCAACTGGGTTGCAACTTGGGAGTCAGAGGTGAGCTTCTGTGTGCATGCAAATGCCCTGCCTGTATCTGTAGGATCATTTTGAGGTGTCTGCCATGAGAATGTTTTCAAGCTCAGGACTCTAGGGTTTGGATGCCCTCTAATATAGAAGAAACTGCTAATGAGTAGGCTGCTTGTGGACATTTTTTTTGAACTTAAAGTAAAATGTAGAATGTCAGGCAAGCATCCATGACTTACTCCAGGGAAAGGGGCAACTAATGATTAGTCTTCTGTTTACAATTAAAGTCTGATTTCTTTTCCTAATTTTGGTTGACTTGTGATTGGTCCTCTGCACTCCTAATAGACCTTGTGGAGTCTAAATAGATTCTGTGTTGACTCCCAATTACCGAGCAATTAAAGGCCCTCCGAATGCTACCCTTTCATTTTGTTGATGCTCATTTTCTCCAGGCTCTTATTCTACAGCCTCCTTTAGTTGCCATATCAGTTCTTTATAATTTGATGTTTCGTTTTTAGTGACACACCATCCCAATTTCCCCATATAGCCCTCCTTTATTTAAAAAGCAAAAACAACTTAAGAAAATCACCAACGTGCCTGAATAAACTTCAGTGGAAATGAGAGGTTTGAGAACGGATGGAATCAAGAGAAGAATGGTTGAATTATACGGGCTTGGAGCCAGCCCTGGGATGACACAGTGACTAGCTAGGTTTTTTTGTCCTAGCCCCTTGGTATATCCATACTGACATTTGACTTGCTTTCTGAAGTAAGGGACTGTTTGCACACTCTCTGGAGTATCTGTATAATAAGCTGTTTAATAATAACAGGAGGTCCTTTCTCCAGTAAACAAGGTCCTGGAGTTATTTATAAAACTCTCCATTGTATGGCCAGAGTCTCTGAGTCTTGCTGGGTAGCAGTAACTAAGATGATAATGAGAAACAATTAGGGGACATTTCCCCAGGGCAAGCAGATCATAAAATACCTACCCTCACACTGACCTTGAAGGGGTTGCACTGCAAATCCCCAAAGAAGCACTTGGTGTCTGTATAACAGTTTTTCCAGACCCAGCCCAAACAATGACCAGAGCTTCAGTAGGGTGGGACAGGTAAGATGGGCGAGGCCTCTCAAGTCACACTGCAGCTCCCACAGCTCCACAGAGTGTGGCCCTGGATCCCCAGATCTCCCAGGGTCCCGAAGGCGACAGAAAGAAGCCAGGGCAGGGAGCTCTTACTGAAGGTCAGTGCAGCACAATAAGCAGCCATCGCCATCAGACCTGGCAAAAAAGTGCTGACTTACTGTTCCTCCTGCTGTCTCATGATGACTCAGGAGGGGAGAGGGGAAAAGTCACCTACACAGGCTTACCCCAAACCGTAAGTAATTGAAAGAATATGTAATGCAAATTCAAGTTCATTTCATTTTATAGCAGCCCCACTTAAACAGCTCATTCAGCTGTGTACGCCAGTAAATGAAGTGGAATTGGAGTTGACAAGAGGGTTTCTCTTATCTGTGCTTGAATGGCCAGCCGAGTTACAGAAAGGCTTCCTGGCACAAAACAAAGAAATCAGTAACTGAAAGCAGTCATTTTGAGCCAGCCCACTTCTTTCTTCCTTGCTGATGAAGCACCTAATGAAATGTGAAGTGGTCTGAAGAGCGGTAGGCAGAAGAACGGCTAAATGGGATAATGGGGAGAGAGGAGGCGACTGTGCGCAGGGTACAAGCTTTGGGATGATGATGAAAACCAATTCCAGGATGGGCGCAAGTGAGGAGCAAGGCCCAGCGTCTAGAAGGCAAGAAAATAGCCTGTGGGAAGGCAATAAATATGAAGTCCTCTGAGATGTGAGCCAGACAGAGTCAAATCAGGTCACAGTAGGCACAACCGGGAGAGCATTTAAAATTATCAACCCAAGGGGAATAAAGAAGAAATTTTAAAAAGAGAAAACAAAACATGAGCAGATGAATTTCTCTTTCTCTTGTCCGCACTTTCTCATTTTCCTCTGTTGTCCCACGGTATTAAATTAGTCTGACTTAGGAGGGCGATACATGTTAGAAGCAATAGATTTGTCCTCCAAACCCAAGGTACAGGGATAACCGAGGTTTAGGATAGAGATAAGATAAGCAGGGTTGGGTTAAAGCAAGGTTCTCCTAGGCCAGGGAGCGAGGACAAAGGAGAGTGGTCAGTGCTGAAGGAAGAGCAGGGTGCTATACTGGTAGGACATCAGCTTTGCAGAGAGTCCTGGGCCACAAGATGGCATCAAAAGAACTAAGTGCTCCCATGACCCTCCTGGTGCTGTGCTATTTGTGTGTGGAGAGTTGGTGGGCTCAAAAGGAGGCACAGAAGGATGAAGAATAGACAATCTTGATGTCCTTGAGAGGACCACACATTTGAGCACCATGTGAGTTCACCCAGAACCTAAACAAAGACAGGGAGGACTCTAATGTGACCAGTTCTTACTTCTATCTTCCTAGAGGAATGTGGCATCAAGAGAAGTGGAGCGAGTTAATAGAAAGACAAGGGGCTCTGAAAACAAGAAAGCTATTCACACAATTTGTGCCTGGATACTATGGGAACAAGATTCAGGGATTCCAAGTCCTCAGAGGAAGGATCACGATACTTCAAGTGCCATTGCAGCTCAGTGCTGTGGTGAAGGCCATGATCCAGGCAGGGGAATTGCTGGGCAGAAATAAGGGGCCCTCTTGGACATAACCGTGCAGTCTAGAAATTTGTGTGGACTGCCAGGAGCCAGGGTTTTAAAATGTGTCCCAGGCAGCTTCAGCCTGCAGGGACAGACCTGGAAGGGAGAAGAAACATGGTAGTGTGTCAAGGACAGAAGGATGCTGCCTTGTTAGCATCCATAGAAAAGACAAACTGATGAGGTTTGTAGAAGCATCTTCTAGAAAGGGAGGAAGAAATGAACTTAATGACTTCACTTAGCTCCTGACAGGACTAGTAGGGACAGCAGTTTACCTGCAGATGACATGCCTCGGGGTCAGGACATCAGGGAGCAAGCCTGCTTTCTCAAATACACAGGCACTTTCGTGGCTGAGGCACCTGGCGAGTTCTTGGGAGACAGTGTCTGCAGGGGAAGGGACTCTGCAGAGTGCTGCCCAGGGCTAGAAAGGCAATACTCAGAAGACAGTTACAGGAGCTTGGGGGAACACAAATTCTTTTTATGGCACTTTTTATGATAAGACTGTAGAGAATTGTGGCCAGCAATAACACAACTAATTAAGATCCAAGCGCTCTTTGGAAAGAAGAAACCAGATCATACATGTGGCTTTCTTGACTCCTGAGGGCTGAGAATAAAGTGAATCATTGAGGTCCACATCTATCTTCTACTGAGGAGGGCTTCCTGAACTGAGGAGTGTGTTACCTGTGGGTCTGTCAGACACTGATGGAGTTCGGAGTATCAGCTGCTCTCCTTATGATGGTGAGGAAGGGTTCAGTGGAAGCAACCTTAGGGAATGTGGTGGTTTAAAAGAAAGTGGCCCATGAAGGATCATAGGGAGTGGCACTATTAGGAGGTATTGCCTTGTAGGAGTAGGTGTGGCTTTGTTGGAGGATGGGTGTCATTGGGGATGAGCTTTGAGGGTTCAGAAACCCAAGCCAGGCCCCGTGTCTCACACTCTGCCTGCTGCCTGCTGATCCAGATGTAGAACCCTCATCTCCTTGTTTGCCTGCACGCCACGCTTCCTGCCATGATGAGCATGCATAACCCTCTGTATCTGTAACTCAGCCCCAGTTTTTCCTTCATAAGAGCTGCTGTGGTCATGGTGTCATTGTGGTCATGGCTTCCAGCTGTAGAAAGCCTAGGAATGGAGGAGGGATTTATGTTAGCTCACAGTTTCAGAGTTATCAGCCCACTGTGGCAGGGAGGGTGTGATGGAGCAGAGCAGAGAGGATGCACAGGAGCTGAAAAGGACAAGACAATTGACAAGGATACGCCCCGAGTAACCCACTTCTTCCAGTTAGGCCGCACCTCCTCTAGCCTACACCACTTCCGGAATATGTGGTTGTATCAGGACTCCTTCAAAGGATCAATCCAGTCAATGAATCAGTGTTCATGCAGTGATCTCTGGAAATGCCTTTGACACCAATACCCAGAGGCATGCTGTGTATTCTGGGTATTTTTCTTTCAAACCAATCAGCATGACAAGTAGGATCAGCCACGGCAGCGAAGAAGTTTCTCCTGAGGCCAGACTCCTGGTGGTCTGGACAGTAAATGGAGCAAGGGGGCGCCGTGGGACCCCCTTTTTGGCAGTGTTGAAATGCAGAGCAGTAAGTTAGCTTTGCAAAGGGAACCCCGACTTGATCATGGAGAAGCTGGTGTACTGTGCTCAGGAGAATTGCTTTTCTGAACACGGGGGGTGGGAGGGTTGTGCAGAAATGCAGTTTGCGATGCATGTGCCTAGCAGAGTGCAAACTTCTTATGGAGTGGTTTTCTAGGAGAACAAGCGTGGTAAGAGGGCAATTCTGCTCAGTGGTCGTTTTCTCTCTGAATTTCTCCTCTGCGCAGTCCTTTCCTTCCACTACAGACTCTGGTCTTTGGTTTCCTGTTTCTGAAGCCTAAATCTGGGCTGAATGTCACAGGCAAAGTTCTCATGAAGGACGGCACTAACCTGAGTGTCCAACACAAGGGCTCCCCTGAGCAGAAGACACATGATGGAAAGAGTAAAGAAGAGGATACCAGTTTCCTGGGGGACAGGGTTACCCTGAAAAGTGAAATCTGCTTTTATTTTCCACCTACATTCTTGAGGTGCTAGCGGGGAGCTGGAAGAGACACATGCGTGGCTCCGTTTTGCCCATCAATGACATTGTGTCACGGTACTTTTCTGGTCTAAGGGTGTTCATGTTGACATTCTAGCCTTGGACTTGCAGGACTCCCTTACTGTTGTTCAATATTCATGTTTTCTTCCAGCAGTCACAGATTCTGCACAGGATCTACCGACACCGAGCAGAGTGGGCCCCACTGCTCTTTCTAGGGGCTTACTATGAAGTTGTGATACAATGCCCAAGAGACAGCAGTGAGAGTCCCCTCGTGTGCCATGCATTGTGGGTGCTGCCTCCTCACTGTCGTCGATGGTGAAGAGAGCACCCTTGAGAAGCGACAGGATCAGGTGCAAGGTCTGTGCTGTGGAGGGTGTGTCCGTGTATGCGTGTAATTCAGCTTTTGGGGTTTGTGGTTATTTTCTAGCTAGAGAATCTTAGTTGCTTTTTTTCCCCCAAGGAGGTGAATTTTGCAAGAGAATCATAGAGATATTGACTTAGCAAGTTGACATCAGTAAGAGGCAGAATCAATTCCTAGAATTTCCTATCAAGCTTCTTGTGATTTGAAGTAATTAAATGTATTTATTGCTTAGACAATGTTAAGATTTCTGTAGCTCTTAGCCAAAAGCAATCTTACCAGATACAATGGATTTTCTTTTTGTCAATTTTTGTATTAAAGCATGTTAAGAAAACAGGTGAAATTCTCTATTTTGGCTCTAATTATTTTTACTTGCACTGTAATTTATTGACGGAAAGAAGGAGATGGTTTTCTAAATTCAGGAAAATTCGAACATCAGGACACTTGACATCCTCTCCCTTTCTTCCTTTCTCTTTTTCTTCCTGGTTATTATTGTTAAAAATGTCAGTTGTAGCCAAATTGCCTTCTGAGTAACCATGTTTACTTCCACAGGTTAGTGCGGCTCTCAGCCTTGGATAAAGAAACTTCTGTTTGCAGTAGGTGAGAGTAAATGCAGACTTCTAACTGGTCAAATTGCTGAGAATAAGGGAGTGTTGGGGACTCAGCCTAAAGGGATATTTATCACCCTCTGTGAGACCCAGGATATGCTGGACTGGACGAGGAGGCTGAACAATGGAAGACCTAGGGCTGGGCTACTGAGACGCGCTGACTTCTGTGTATGACCTGGTGGCTATTACAGTCCTGAACATGTGACAGCTGTGATTACCTACCTGCACTTGACCTGAAGATTGGCTTCTTCAGCATTCCATCAGGCATAATGGAAGGCTCATTGGCCCCTCCCCCTCCCTGAGGAGCTACAGCCAGTTGATGGTGGCTGAGGAAGGGGTCATCTTTTGAAATGGTGTTACCACTGAAGTTGCCCGTGCTACGCATTCTTATACAAGCAACACTAAACTGGGCCACAGAAAGGCATGAAGGCAGTAGGGGAACTGATGGAGGAGGGTCATCTGTCTATGTGTTACTTTCATTGGTTAAT
>LOJH01025193.1:18929-30541 GCA_001685095.1 Ellobius talpinus
AGAGAGAGAGAGAGAGAGAGAGAGAGAGAGAGAGAGAGAGAGAGAGCGCCTGTGATCAACTACAGTGACACAGAGTCCAGGCAGTTAGGCAAAAGTAAGCTCAAGGTTTGAAATTCCTAGTGTGTGAAAAGGTGGGTGATGATTTCCTCACTGTAGCTATGGGAGAAGAAGTGTGCTTCTATGATCAGTCAGGCTAAAAGAGAAATCCATGAATCCATGTTCCATCTTTGCCACAGTTACTACCAGGGCAATTGGGATTGACAGTCGTATAGTAGGCAAGCACCTTGTGAATTAGAAAGGCTTTCCAGAGAACTACCTCCTGTGCAAGCAAATCTCTTACTCCAAGGATCATATATCTTTCAAATGTTTTATAACATAGATTGATGAGTGGCTATGAGACACATCATACATACTTCAATTTCATTTCAAACTGAGATCTGCTTAAATCAAATGTCAGTAAACTCTGGTGTAGAACTGGAATTGACTAAGTTGTAGGTCATAGAAGTTTAGAATTTCTGCGATATACTTAAAAATTTAAGAATTTCTGAGATGTATAAATGGCGTCTTTACATCCTTGATAAAAAAAAAACATGCTCTTTAGATAAAATCTTCGAATGTATTATGGAAGAGTTTTACTAAAGAGCTAGTCCTTGTGTTTGATATTATCCTTTTCCATGCACCTTCTGTGTCTTACAGCTGACAGCTGGAACCCTGTAATTAGAGCCTTGAGGATGCGGATATCTTCATGCTACTACCAGTTATCTTCCGAGTCTCGTTCACAGAGGAAGAAATCTCTTAAAACCCACTCTGTGGGCTCATGAAAATGATGCACATGCCATCCTTACACTGTATTTTTATTTAGAAAATAAAGTTGGCAGCCATAAAATTATTCTGACACTCTATCACTCTATATTACTCTCAGAGAAACAAAAAACAAAAACAACAACAAAAAAGAAAAAAGAAAAAGAAAACGCAGTCCACTGCAACAGCTGCTAGGGAAAAAATATAAGAAAATATAAGAATCCACTAAATATTTAAATGTCCTATTTGAGACTAGCAGGATTATATATGCTATGTGACTTTCTGCTATAAAAATATACAATGCCAAGGATCAAAATAAACAAAATTTTTAAACTAAACATTTTTCAATTAGGATTCAAGATGCCGGCAAGGGCAGAGAAGGTTGAATTGAAATATAGATTTGGGGAGACTGCTGCATAGAGGTGGCAGTTGAAGACATGAATAAGGATGGGAACCCCAAGAGTGAACACTGAAAGAATGGCCTTTGATTTGCAGACCACAGAAAGGTGAGGAGTGAAGCATGCCGATTCATAATGACATTCTGCAACTTCTATTTTTAAGAAGGGCAGGAGGTAGAGAAATGGCCTCACTAGGCAGCTGATTTTCTCTATATCTCTGTGGAGGCAGAAGGCAAGGCTGGTGCCCATTCTGGTGATGCTTATTGCATAGCTTTTCGGTCTACTCAGATTTCAAAGTTATAGAAAGGGTTTACCAAGCTCAGATAAATGCTGGCACCAGTACCTGGGGGACAAGGGAAAAAGCAAAGTTAAAACACTAGCTGAAACAGCCATGTCCAAATCAAACCACACTCCATGGTAACTTCAATTTCTATTCTGTACACTAGTAATGGTTAAAAGAGTCTTTCTGCTAAAACTAACCAAACAGTTTTAAAAGGATACTTATAAATTTAAACATTTTTAATTTTGTCTTTCTCTTAGCTATCCTACCTTGAACCTGATCAAGAAAATAATGAGATATGCAAAGCTTTTATTTTGGGATAAAGTAAAAATAACTCTGTCTCTCTTGATGAATTATAAATATGCATAAATATACACATCATTCCCTTCTTCTTGAGCTCTTTTACCTTGACTAATGAGAACTTAGACACATACCATTATAGCTGTGGTTGTAAATCTCAGCATTTACAAGTTCAATCATTCACTTATTCGCTCATTAAACAATTTGTTTTTCAGTGGCATTATTGCTAAGTGAGTTTTAAGGGACACAAAAGAGGCATAGTGGCTCACCCTTGTGATACTTATATTTTGAGTGCTCACTTTCCCTATGGGCAGTGGATTCTGATGATAAGAGAAAAAATAATATAGAAGGAAGGGGAAAGGGGGTGACACGAAGATTATTACTTTTGTGTTCGGAGGGAAAGTAACGCACTTACTTAAAGATGCTGCTGTTGTTCCAGTTCACTGTTTTTGATCCAGCAGGGAGATGTGGTGGTTTCTCCAGCTCTCTAGTCAGTGATTTCAAAAATTATGGGCAGGTTCTGCCACAATGGAGTCTATAAATCAAAGGCAACCCTGGAAATGTTGATCAGTTTCTTGATGCAGCAGTTTTATTCCATGTCTCTTCATCCTGGAGACGCCTGATTTCTTGGAGCTCAGACTTATCTTGGAGTTTGGACTGATGAGACAATTGCTGCCCTTTTATGAAGAAGCTAGCTTACGAGTCCTGCAGGCCCAGCATGAACAACAGCCTCCCTGAATGTCTTCATATTTGCCTCCAAATGAGTTTTGTATTGACAGGCGCAGAAGAATTATAGACTGTTGGCACTGGATGATATGTTGAAGATTATCTAATACATTTTACTTATAGCTGTGTAAGAAAGGCTCATGGCTTTTGATTAATACCCAAAAACTATTCAAGAAGTTCTAATAATGAGATGGTAGGAAGCATCCCTTGCCTATTGGCAGATGTGTGTGTACACATTGCTGAGAGTACTTGAGAAGACCCTGGCTGCTCACAAAAAAAGCAGCTGTACCAATTCCTTAAGCACCTTTCTGTATTTTTCCCAGTAATAAACATATCCTTAACTGCTCAGCACATTTCTCCTTCATCACTAAATTTGCCTTTAAGCTTTTAGACTTGGGAAATACTGAAAACCTTGTGAAATGTTTTCATGTCTTCATGTCCCTTCCATGAATTAACTAGGATAACTCATTTTATCCCATATTTCCATAATCCAGAAATGAGAATCTAATGCAATTTTTAAGTCAGGAGAAAAAAATTAGCTGACTTTTTCTTTCACAAATGCCCACATTTGATCCTCTGAAAAATAGAAGGCAAACTTTCAACACAAACAAGTGGATCTTGTAGACTGACTACATTTAAAATAACTCAATCATATTCATTAATGGCAAAGATAGCTAGAAGCCCCCACACATAGCCTCAAACAACATGAGGTCATCGGTATATGAGGGACTCAGATATTCATCATCATTAATCTTAATTTCAAAAGTTACATTTCAAGATTTAATTTTCTCTTCCTATGTCTGGACAAGCAATAAGAAATAATCTTTGGGCTCTTAATTGTGTTTATTTCTATGACTTCACAAAAAAAGACAGCTCTAGACACTATTTGCAGAAAGAAAAAAAAGTAACGTTGATAATGCTCATTATCACCATAATCTTGTCTGTAGCCTCAACAGCTGGGCTTCTGTGAGAGATGAAAAACAAATGTGAAATATTTGGTGAACTCTGAAATTCACCAAAGCCCATGTTCACCTGTTACCACAGCAGAGGTTAATGCCACAATGCTTTCCTTCAAGTGGATTAGCCTCTGCCTCCAAATGAAGATTTTATTCAGAATTGTACTCATTTAATCAAGCTATTATATTTTTATTTTTAACTTTAAAGAAAACTTTATTACACACAGGTTGTCACATAATTGGATATTTCTCTACTTTCTATAAAATTATTCTTTATTTCCACAGAAAGGGTGCTTCTGAACATCTCGTTTGGGGATACCAGTGCTACAATCCTGACTGAAACAGAATAGTAGAAATACCTCAGTGACATAAGCTGAAAGCAGGACCTGGTATATAGCTCTTGCTCCTAGTATCAGGAATGTTCAAATGTCTTAACCTAAAAATACAAAATTATTATTTGAAGTCATGGAGAATGATAACAATAAACCATTATAAATTGTCAATGGGAACAAGTAACTGACGGTTATAACTGATCAACCAGCCAGCCTTTTCTTAAGTCTTTTTCTTCAGGTGAATTCTCTGAAGTTATCAGTGAGGAACCTGGATTGGCATCCCATCACAGTTCACTGAAATTACTGTTCTAGGAATTAGAACACATATCTCCCATACTTCCTCCCATTCCACCCATTAATTGCATCTTGGAGGTCTTCTCTTCTGTAGGAATTTCTGTCACTAAACCTTCTGCAGTAGTTAACAAGAAGACCACCCCAACAGCATCTGGTAAAGCAGTTCTTACAGCCCTCATTGGATCAATGATACTTTTTAACACCATATTCACAAAGTCTCCAGGAGAGCATCATAACCAATTTCTAAGGAACTTTGCGGAATTTACTCAGCTATCAAAGACCCTTTGATTATTGTTATTCTTAACAATAATCAATGCAGAAATTTTGAATGCTCTTTTAATAACTTCTGTACTTCCTTTCTGATCTTCATTAGCTGGCTTTAATTAAGTCAAGACTGGGATGCACTGAAGTGAAGTGCAGCTCGCTCCAGGAGCAATGCCTTCTTCAACAGCTGCTCTTATATCCTTGAGAGCACACATAACTCTGGCTCTCTTCTCATTCGCTTTAGCATCACTTCCCCCTCCATCCTTCCCCACAGCTATGTCTGAAAGTTCAGCCAGTCACTTATTCAGTTCTCCCTTTTCCTAGTCACTACTTGAGTCTAACTTGAAAACATCTTTCTGTTTTCAATTTTTTATTTTCTTAGTCTTTTGTTTTCAATATATCCTGACCACAGTTCTTCCTCCCTCCACTCCTCCAAGCTCCCCCTTCACCCCCCCATCCACTTCTCTTCGGTTTCTTTTCCAAAAAGAGCAGGACTCTCAGGGATATCAGCAGAACATGGCATAACAAGATACAGTAAGACTAGGCACTAACGCTCATATCAAGGCTAGGTGAGGCAACCCAGTAAGAGGAAAGTGGTCCCAAGAGCAATTGAAAAGTCAGAGACAGCTCCACTCCTACTGTTAGGTATCCCATAAGGGCAACAAGCTGCACAACTATAACATATATGCT
Organism: Ellobius talpinus; assembly: GCA_001685095.1. NCBI lineage: Eukaryota > Metazoa > Chordata > Mammalia > Rodentia > Cricetidae > Ellobius > Ellobius talpinus. The sequence continues at coordinate 23,971 of LOJH01025193.1, forward strand.
GAGGACCTAGCTCAGACCTCTACAAGCACCACAATTGCCACTTCAGTCTCTGTAGGCCCCTATGAGCCCTGCTTATTTGATTCAGTGAGCTTTGTTCTCATACTGTTCTCAATCCCTTTGACTCCTACAATTGAATACATTTTTCAGTTTAAACTTTGTCACCTTTTCCATTCAAAAGCACGTCATTTTTAGTAAGGGTGGCCTCTCCAACTTTTTCAGAGTTATGAGTTTGAGCATCTTGAAGATTAAGGTTCAGCCCCGCTTCTCCAAATGCTGTACCAGTAGTAATAGCTCTGTTTAGGCTGGTTCTTCCTATTGTCATCAAACCATGGAGCTTTGACTGAAGATCAAAACCAGTGTGTTTAGAGATTCTCTATCAACATCTTGAGCAGTTATGACCAAGGGCTTTTGATGAGCACTGGCAATTTCAAGAGCAGGTTCAATGGACTGGACACTAGACCTTATTTTTTTTTAATTCAACAGAACATAGGTATCTCAGAATCCACATTCTTGACCTTTTGAAGTGTTAATACAATATGGGGAAATACATCCCCTATCCAACTTTAACCTTTGAAAAAATTCTTATTCATCAATAACTTCTAATTGTTTTTCCACCCTTCACTGTGATGATGCCCTTTCTTTAAATCTTTTCATTGCATCAAAAATGGTGTCTCCAATGTCTGTCTCTGTTTGCAGAAATTGTAGCAAACTGAGCAATTTCTTCAAGGATTGTGACAGATTTAGACTCTTTAAGATTTAGTAATTAGGTCATCAACAGCCAACATTATGCCTCTCCTGATTTCCACTGGATTAGTTCCTTTGCTAACTTTTTTTCAGAGTCCTCCTTGGAGACTGAACATGCTAAAACAGTAGCAATGATGGTACCATTTCGAGCCTCTTTATTTGTGTTATTGGCAACATCTTGAACAAACTTAGCTCTGATGTTTTTATAGTTATTCTCTAAATCAATTGACTTTGCAACAGTGACCCCCCTCCTTGTGTTACTTGGGAACTTCCCTAACTCTCTTTAATAATCACTATTCTTCCCTATGACCCTTCTGCTCCCTGTGTCCTCACAGAGCCTCTTCTCTGTACAAACTCTTCCTCCTTCCATACGGACAGCAACCAGACTGGCCTGGGAACATCTCAGTGGCCCTGTTTTAATTTTATCATCTATTTAAGGGTTCTATCCCCAATGTCAAAGTCCAAGGTTCAGGGTTCTAGGATGGTTTTAACATATACTTTTTGGAAAATAATTCAGACACTAACACTAGGAAAATATGTAACCAAAATAAAGCATAGTACTCTAATCCAAGAGATGATGTGCCAGGGCTCTGAAGCAGAATTCGAGGGACTGAGAAGAAAGGGGAATGGCATTTGCTGGTAACATATTGTTGACAGCATCTTTTCCTCAGACTTTACATGTGGCATCTGAGCCCCACTGCCATCAGATGCTGCCATTTTAGAAAGGACGACTGAGGTGACAGGAATGAAAGACTAGTTCCATGTACTGAACTAGAAAATGGCGGAGCTGTTTAAGAAGCAGAGATGAGTCTGTACTTCCTGTCTTCCTCAAGTGGTTCCCTGTGAAATATTTTTTATGTGTATTAACTTTTGCCTGGATGAGTGTCTCTATACCAATGTATGTATGGTGTCCATAGATACCTGAATGCCATCAGATCCCCTGGAAGTGGAATTATAGATGGTTCTGAGCTGCCATGTGTGTACTAGGACCCAAACTAGGCTCTTCTGTGGGAGCAACAGGTGCCCTAATGACAAAGCCACTGCTCCAGGCCCTCTCCCTTTAAAATGTTGATGATGGCCTGATTCGGCCAAACACAAGTTCTTTGTTCTTGAAGTCCTCATTTCACCAATGTGGAATTCAACTTACATCTCAGTAAGAATTCATTCAACCTTTGGATTTTAAGTATTTTTCTTATTGCATATTTTTCTATCATATAATTGTGATGTATTTCACAAATTGTTTGAGAAATTAAAGTTAAGTACAATTTGCTATTCTAGAAAACATACCATAAATCCATTGGTAAGTTTTCTTTCTGGTCCACTCCTAGTAAATGTGGGATGACAGAACTTCCTTGTTGTTTTAGTCAGTCTTGGAGAAACGCAAACAGCTCACCACTAGAGATCCATGCCTCATAAGCAAAGCTTAAGGTAGATAGAAAAAAAATAATACATCTTCTCAGGATCATCTTAGTATTTGAAAAGCTTGTTCACCTTCCAGATGCTTATCCATGAAACATGTCTGAAATGTCACACATCACACACACACACACACACACACACACACACACACACGAAGACAGAGAAAGAGAAAAAAACATACAGACAGACACACAGAGAGAGGTATATCAGCTTTTGGGGGGAAACTAAATGGAACCTAAGGACCAGATCCAGGAGGAAAGAGAAATATAACCCTGTAAGAATATCTGAAAATAAAGACAAAGTGACATTAAAGGAGAGAGACAAGAGAAAGCCCCAGACAGAAGATACTTTTTGAATTGCATCCAAATGGACTCATAATGAACCTAACGGTGACTTGAGGTGAAAAGCAAAAAACTGTATTGCACCGTTCTCTGGACACAGCATTTTATTATCTAAGACTTTCCAGTAATGGACTATATGCCCTTCCAAAATGCAAGTGACTATACAATGTGTTTTAGAATATGTAGTGGAACACATAAATTTATGATGCTCCATTTCTACTACTTAGTAATTTATATGTATTTTAATGTAATTGTATAGCTTTCTTAACCTACCTTCATTGGCTTCCAGGGATCATTTCATGTCACCAGCGCCTATAAATGCTGAGCCATCTCAACAGCTCCCATAATCTTAATTGTAATGTCAATATAATATACAAGTGAATGTGTATACCAAACATATTAGTTATTTTTGGACTTTGGAATTGTTTTCATTTTTAGTGCCAGGGTAGCTATGTGCTAATAAAGCACATTATCATTTTAAGCTTTCAATATGTTCCTTGTGACAATATTGGTTTTTATGTAGAGAATCATGATATCAGAATAGCAAAATAAATGACACCACAAAGCACTGCAGATTTCTTGAGATCTATGTCTAAGCCTTAAAGCATAGGTAGTTAGTGTAACTAGGCAGCACTCCTCTTTCACAAATTCAGCTTTATAAACTTATTGAGGTCCATGGAGCTTTCTAATAGAAAAAAAATGTCTCCATGAGAGCTTAGATGTTAATTTAAATCCAGCTGAAACAAAATCAAGGGAAAATCATGTAGTACCAGAGAAAAAGCAAAAGAAAACAAAATATTACAATGTATTTGACAATTAAGATACAAACTCGAACTCTGGAATATTATTATTCAGAGAAATGGTTATAAAACATTCAATGGTGGCAACTCTTGATAAAGCCACCTTGGTGTCCCATTGGGGCAAACAGCTAGACATGTACACTGAGTCCATCTCTATTACTATTTTTGAAAGTAAATTCTTCACTTTGGTGTAAAGCAAATGCACTACATGGTCATATGGGAGGAAAATGTGTCTTCTCTCTCTACATACGAAAAACAATTATGAAATCAGCGATAGCCATGTTTTCTGTTTGCCATGGTAATTTTAAGAATGTTCAAAGACCCTGACATTGAACTTTGCATCTTTTTAAAGTAATTCTAATATCAGCACTAGCAGTAATATTCAGAGAAATCTGGTCCTTTGATGTGATGTAGTAATAGACTTTACAGATCTATTTCAATGAAGCTATATTAGCAAATTATTTGAAGTCAATAAATGTATCTGGAGATCTTAAATTGAACATGGGAGAGGAGCTCTGGAAAAGCAAGGCTCAGAATGGCGGCTCCAATTCCCTGACATGCCAGTCCGAGGGAAGTTTGGTCTAATTGCACTCACACTGTTGAAGCAATGTACAGCACCTTCTCTCTTTTCAATGTAATGAATATATTCCAGAAGAGTTCACACAGTATCTTTTATTTCTTCCTTTCTGATAAACCCCAGAAGCAGATAAAGGGAAATCACTGTCATTTATAGAAGCTAATAAAAAAAATGTAGAATCAAATAAGAGGTGAAAGTGATATGCATTGCACCAAGGTTCAAGGGAAAGGAGACTCTTGAGTTAAAGAATGCGACAGGGTAAGGGTCACAGAAAATGAGCAAATGTGGAACTTCAATAGACATGATGGGGCAAGATTTGGAGTATAGGGAATAGAAATATACAGGTGTCCAGCCAGTCATACAAGTAATTAGCACTATAATGTGCCAACAATTGTGCAAGGTATTAGGGGACAAGGAGTCATGCTGATTTCAATTAATTGAAAAGTTGGCAATAAAGAGAACTTCAGTTAGCAAGTACATTCATTGCTCTTCCCTCTTATAGGACAAAAAGCTAATCTTAGTCATGTGTGGAATTTAGAGGAACTTAACATCCATCAGTCTTCACTCGGCGCATTCACTCGTTTGCCGAGCCATTCAGTGCTGAGTACATCTATGAGCCACACACTCTGTAGAGTGCTGGAGAAGTGCAGAATTATGACAAAGTCACTTTCCTTTTCATTTCAGTATCCAGGTCGCTGGAAAGGTGGCATATTATTTAATGCGATTTTTTCTAAAGCATGTCAGAATCCACAAATCAAAAGACTATCTCAGGGATGGAAAAATGGCTCAGCAGGTAAGAGAATTGGTTGTTCAATTTGTATTACCCACATGGTGGCCTAAAACTGTATCTCCCATTTCCAGAGATCCAATGTCCTCTCTGGTCACTGAGGGCACCAAGCTGTATGCAGGCATAACATCTATAAACAGAAGATATAAATAAGTTTAAGAGACTGTCTCAAAAGATTTGCTATTTTCTACTTGTAAACTGACTCCTTTCGACAGAAACTAAAAACAGTCACCTTTCTGTAGCTACTTTGGGGAAGTTTTCTTCACACTCACAAGGAGGTAGAGTCAGAAGTAAGGGTACAAGCGCTGGCTTTTTAGAGTCCTTTTCTGTGGTGGGATGCCTTGTTCAGCCATGATGCAGGAGGAAGAGGCTTGCTCCTACCTCAACTTAATATGCCAGGCTTTGTTAACTCCCCATGAGAAGCTTTACCCTTTGAGAAGAGTTGATGAAGTATGGGTTGGGTGGGGGATATTTGGAAGATGGGGGAGGGAGGAAGGGAGGAGGAACTGTGATTGGTATGTAAAATGAATTTAAAAACCAAATGAAAAAGAAAATACAAGTAAGGGGGCTTTCTTCTGACCATGATAGACATTTTGGCCATAGAGAAGTTAGCAGATTTTTAAAACAAAAACATCACTTGAAGCCAAAAGAGCATCTTGTAATCCTGCTAAGTGCTGGCTTGCTCAGAGTCTACACTCAGCATACCTTGGGCCGGCTAACGCGCATACACTATTCCACCAAACCCAGCTAACATCAAGAGAGCATTGCACACTCATTTCCTGTTCTCCTTCCTGGAAGCCCTGAAGCCAAAAGCAGTCTATTTATACCCAAGTTTCCTTTTGTTCTTAAATCCTCAATTTAAAAGGGAAAAAGGCATTCTTAAAATTCTCTCCTCTAAGTAAGATTTAGCCAGTATTTAAATAGGAATGTCAAAGTCAGGGGCAAGCTTTATGTCAATTACTTACAATGTCCTTGATACAGCCGTGCTCGACTATGTGCAGAATTGATGAAGACAGCTAAACATGCCTGTGTCAGTAACTAAATTGCCTCATCGTATCATGCACAACCTTCAATGACAGGAAAAGAGAAATTCAACTGAAAGGGATTGATTCTGGAAGGCCGTCTGAACCCATTTAGATACTAATACAAGTTGCTTCATGTGAAAAACTATTCTGAACACCATTTTAAAAATCTGTATGCATCAACAAGGAAGAAAGGTTCCAGACTTTGGGGATGTATCTTTTAATTTTTTGTTCTTATAAGCCTCCCAACTAAAATAAATGTGACTATCTATTTCATTTTCCTTAAAATAATTGAATGATATACTAGTATCCATGTTATATAAAGAATGCAGATATTACAGAGGCAAAAAAGGAGAAAGCACTAAAAGAAACATAAGACCAAACCATAGGAATCAAACATGAGTCATGTTTTCTGAAAGTGTATCCAGACCCTCCCCACTGCCCATGTCATCCTTACAAGCACTTACACCTTCCATATTCACCGGAGCACAGGGGTTGAGATGACAATTACCACATTCTCAGGAAGGATGTCTGCTACTCCCAAGAAACACCTCTATTGTTTCTTTTTTATTGTTTTAAAAAGAAAATGAACTATCTTTTTTCATTATACATACCAATCCAGGTCTCACTCCCTTCCTTCCTCCCATTCCCTCCACATACCCCACCCCACTCCTATCTACTCCTCAGAGAGGGTAAGGCACATTGCTTTGGGGAAGGTCCAAGGCCCTCTCTACTATATCTAGGCTGAGCAAGGTATCCATCCAAAGAGAATAGGTTCCCAAAAAGCCAGTACAAGCAATAGAGATAAATCCTGGTGCCACTGCCACTGGCACCTCAGTCTGCCCCAGCCATGCAACTGTCAACCACATTCAGAGGGACTA
>LOJH01025194.1:0-18838 GCA_001685095.1 Ellobius talpinus
ATATATATACAGTCACAAAGCAACAAATATAATGGGGTCTAATTTTCAAACATACATACAAAACCCAGAACCAGGCATTGCTAGATGCACACCAATGCAGACAGAAGGGGCTGGACAAGGAAGTGGTAACTAAGCACTAGTCTAATTTCATGAAGAGAGAGTAAGACTGGATGAAAATTAAATGGAGCATTTGCTTCTTCATCATGTGAACATTTTTTACAAGAAGATATCTGTGCTGAAATTACAGGCTTTAAAAAAAGAATATAGAAAAAATGACACAATGTCCGTTGTGAAGCATCTCATGACCCACAGTCTGCATTAGAAAAATGTCAAATGAGCAATTTGGAGGAAGGAAGTTAATGTCATAGTAAGAGTGACAAATTAATAACAAAATAAGCCCTAACAGTTATAATTGTTCAGTTACTGCTCTGACATTTAAAACATATTACAACCTTTATGGTAAGTGCCTTTATCTTGCTTATGAAATGATTATGAAATTACTTTGAGAGTATCCTTCACTTAGGTTGTACAAAGAGGAACATTTACTTAACCTATACCATGTACTGAGTACATATTCAGTGTTTTTTGTACTTCATATGTGAAAACCCAAGAAAGTCTATTTACTATTTCTATTTACAATTCATGTTGGTATATTAAATCTTCTTAATAAAGAGTAATGTATTCTAAATACCATTATTTGTCTTGAAGATGCTGCAAAATCCATATTATAAAATAAGTTCGATGTTCAACTTTTCACACATTTTCTATAAAACTGGATGCCTTGCTGGAGTAGAAGTGAATGTAAACTTTTTAATGAATCACTTTATTAAGCAGTGTCTATAATATCTTACCAAGATTATGAATGACCACTTTGCATATGTAACATCTCAGCAAACACAGAAAATTACAAATGAGAGCCAGAGTTGTATCTCGGTGCCAAAATGTTTACCTAGCAAAGCTCTGGGTCCCGTATCTACAATCATAATGAAGAAAAGAAGAGATTAAAAAATTGAATGGTCAAAGAGGTTGAAAAGTAGCTGTAATGGCTATTCTTTGTTTTCAACTTGCCTGTATCTGGAATAAACTAAAATTCAAGTGGCTGGGTATACCTGGGGGGAGTTTTTGATTAATCTGAACTGGAAAGATCCACTTCTAATCTGGATCTTTAAGGTATAAAGACACACCTGTAATCCAGATCATTTGAGGAAGACACATCTATAATCCAGATCTTCTGAGCTGAGAAAACTTGCCTCTATTCTAGTCTATGCCTTCTGCTGGAAGCATATAGAAGAGTGTGGAAGAAGGAAACTTGCTCTCTACCTGCTTGCTCTTGCCTCCCCAACAAATCCATTCCTTCACTGGCATTAGAGCCTACTTCTTTGGGATTCTGGTGTATACTGAAGACCAGTTGAGACACCCAGTCTTGTGGACTGAACAACTACTAAATTCTTGAACCTCCCATTCATAGGCAGCAGTCATTGTTGAACTAGTCTACAAATTATTTTATCAAATCCCTCTCTCCATATATATAATTATATGTACATATATAATATATAATATACATATTATATATATATATATATATTCTTTCTCTAGAGACCAAGTCCAGCAACCTTTACTAACCACTCACATATTCCACTAAATCCATTGCAAAGAACAAATGCCGACTTTATTTCTCTCTCAAGAAAAGGTAATGTATAGTTTATTTAAAATTTGAATGTGTTAATTTTGTGGTTCAGGCAATAGAATCCAGGAACTAGCTCATGATAGACAAATACTCTACCACTTAGTCTCACCCCTAGCTCTACTCTGTGGCAATTCAAAGAAATCTTTAAAGTAGTTCTTGATAGTAAATATTTCTGTTTTGGATGGTGTGATGACTAATCTTGGTTGTCAACTTGACTATATATGGATTCAAAAAAAAAAAAAACCCAAACTGCTGGACACTCTTGTGAGGAATTTGAAGCAGGAAGATCAATTTTAATTCTAGGCAGTACCTTCTGGTGGCAGCCTAAATAAAAGGGCATGAAAGACAGAAACAGCTTTTTCGCCTGTGTGCCCTCACCCTCAATGGCAATTTCCTCTACGCTGTTGCTGTGACATTCTTTCATCAATATTAGAACCAATGTCTTCAGGATTCCAATACAGACTGAAAACAAATAACTCTCCTGGGATCCTCCAGACCATAAATAGACAAACACTCTCATGGACTGAACAACTATTTTATTCTTGACATTTCCAGCATCAAACAGTTATTCTCATATTATTTTAATATCATCTTATAAGCCAATCTAATCAAGCTCACATATATAGAATATATCTCTCATATACATATATATATAATCATATACATGATTTCACTTCTATCTGTACTTCCTTCCCAATGAAGAAAGTCTTACTTAAGTCCAACTGATTGGTAGGCAAACACTAAACTTGAAAAGAGGGAATTTCACAGTCTAAATAAAAGTTATTGATGTGTGGCATCATGGTAAGATCACAGCTAATGAAAATAACTGCCTTGCTGATTTATACCTGCGTCAGTGCAACAGAACGAGCCTCTTCCTACATGGTACCAGGGGGACACTGACAAACTGTCATTTTATTAAGAGTTTACTTCCACTGTTGGCCTGTAGCTATTAAGGGTGTCCCCAATTCCAAACTGATCTTGACTTCCTATTATACTAGTGAAGATGAATTCTTTCAATTGGAAGTTGTAGAAAATTAATACTCAAGTTAAATGAAGAACAGAATGTAAGCTATTTGTTCATCTCTGAGTCAAAAGGATGAAATGCCCTGAATGTCCTTGCTTGAGTCTCTCAATGATCTCCAAGATGTGTCAACTCCTCAATACATCATAAGGACTGAGGAAGCAGAGAATTCCTCCAATGGAAAAGAAGAAAGATTGAGTGCTGGGAAGGCAAACAACAATATCTATTACAATAAATTTGTGTTGAAAGTTATTACCTACATTTTTCTTACTAGCTAAGACTCACTTTTGGTAGATAGGGGAACATAAACACCCATTATAACAAGGTATTGTCACAAGTAACTCTGTCTTGCCTTATTCTTGTTTCCTGTTTCCTTCCCTGAATATGGTTTTTCCTTTCCATTCCATAGCTTCTTGCACTCAAAATAAGAAATTATCACTTCGGATCAGCATCAAATCTAGAAAATTGTTGATATCTGCCCATAATCCATAACCTAATGCACACATCAATATTCACCACTTTTCCAAAATAGTAGAAGATGGTACTTCAGCCATTAAAATACCCACCTCCTTACAGGCCAATAGCATCACCAAATCACCAATGAAGCTTATTCTCTTTCTCCTTAGCACCCACCTCTCAGACATTAGATTCTCAATGGACTTTTAGTAATGTCATCAATGGCCGAATTACTATAATATAAACTGTCCTTGTTTACTTTCTGTTGCTGTGACACATACCATGATTCAAAGCAACTTGGATAGGAAGGGCTTTATTTAGCTTAGAGGCTACAATCCATCACAAAGGAGAAACCATGGCAGGGGCTCACAGCAGGAACCTATTAATGGGAACTAAAGCAGAGACCGTGGAGGAGCTCTGCTTACTGGCTTGCCATCTATGGCTTGCTCAGCTTGCTTTCTTATACAATCCAGACCCAGAGATGGCACTGCCCATAGGAGGCTGAACCCACCCGCATCAATCACAAATCAAGAAAATGTCCCACAGACTTGCCCACAGGACAACTGAGCTCACAGCCAAGGCATAGACAACCTAGGGTATAAATTTGGGCTTCAACAGATTGAGTTGTAGGCACCAGGTGTCATATTAATGCCACTCAAATAGCAGAGAACTTCATTCGTTGAGTTTCCCAATTTAAACAAGCATTTTTTTCTAAATGTGGTAGATAATAATCCAACTCTTCTTTGAAATGTCCAAACATAAACAGAAAGTTAAAACAAAGGACAGAGACTGAGCTGAAGATGCTGTAAATTCTGAACAATTAACATGCTTCCTATCTTTCCTTAGCCATTACTATTCCCAATCATTTTCTTTCTGCCTCAATTTCCATGTTATGCTTTAAAAGAAATGCTCACTGACTTAATTCCTTTCTAAGTCTTTTCCTTAATAGAAAATTCTGCTGCTTAACTGATTCAATCTCTACTCTCCTCTGGGATTACTTCCCTTCCCAGCTTTCGTTTAACTTTGTTTTGTTGTGGCTCTTAATGTTGCTTTGTTTCAGTCTCTTTTAAGTGGCGGTGTGAGGTGTGGGATTTTTCCCCATTCCTATACATGTGTGATGTGTATGCATATGTTACTAACATGTGTGAGTACAGAGGTTGCCAGGTACTAGGTGCCATCATATAAGCAGGGCCAGGCTTCCTTTGAGGCTCTAGGCAGGAAGCCTTTCTTGTGTCTTCTGGCTATGGTGACTACCTGTATTCACTGGCTTGATCCAATTTTTACCTTTAGCTTTTACATGGTGGATTTTATTTACTTTTTTAAATATTTATTTTATTTATTTATGTGTATGTGCATATGTGGGTGCCTGTGGAGGCCAAAGAGGTCAACAGATCTCCTGGACTGGATTTATAGGAGGGTGTAGGTCCCTTGACATGGGTGTTGAACTCAGGTCCTCTGGAAGAGGAGAAAACACACTTCTTAAGCATGGCACCATCCTCTATATGTAGCCTTCCTCTACATATTTTTTCTGTTTCTTCTCTTCTTATAAATGCACTTAGCAGCACATTTAGGACCTCCTTGATCATTTTAACATCCTTAATTATATTTGCAAAAACTCCTTTTCCAAATAAGGTCATATTTATAGGTGCTGAGTGGTAGGACATGCACTCCACCTCTTCTGGTGTTATGCATAGAAAACAGACCCTTGTGCATATTATATGATTGACCTCAGAACTACAGCCCCAGCCTAAAAATCTAGTAACATTTTTAAAGAGATAGGGTCTTGCTATGTTGCTCATGCTGGTCTCAAATTCTCAAGATATTCTCCAGCCTCAGTCTGATGAGTACCTTGGACAACAGACATGGATTGCTGTACTAGTCCCTTATGTGTATCTTTTTTGGTGTCAAAGCTCTATCTGTAACACCATCCAACTCCCAGAGGTCTCACAGAGGTAAAACTTTTCATGAAATAACCACTTAAATCTTATTTATTAAAAACTTTTTTTTATTTATTAAAAACTTTATCTTTACTATGACTACATGTCTTATATAATGGAATAAAAGAACATATTTCAAGAATGTAATTACTTGATGTTATTCAGTTTTGAACATTCAAGTATCACAGGAATTTAGGAAGTTCTGTTCCATTTACAATGCCTTAGATGCTCCCAGTGGCACCATTTGAAGGATCCAACACACTATTGCTTCAGATTAATTGCTTCAGGTTAAGAGTGTAGCTCAGTGGTAAGGCAGATGCCTAGCATGCATGAGGCCATACGTTATACTTCGAGTACAACAAAAACCAAATGAAACAAAAAAGGAAGAAAATCTGAGTCTCAGGAACTTGTTTAAAATCTCCTGTCTCTGTAAGTCAAGGTATCAAATATCAAGTTGGTTTTCACTTTATAAATGTATATAGAGCATACTCATCTTAAGTATTAACCTTGATAGAAAGGAGAAAAACCTATGAATGGACTGAATGCTTATGTCCCTCCAAAATGCCTATGGTGATGTAAGTTCAAAACCTATGGTGATAGAGTTTGGTGGTAGATCCCTCAGGAAGTAAGAAACTCCAGAAAAAGTCCCCTTACCCTTCTGCCAAAAGAAGACACAGAAAGAAGTCACTTTATATAAATCAAGATATGGCCCAGACACCAAATCTGATGGCATCATTATCTTGGACTTCTTAACTTCTTAGAACTGTGAGAAATAAATTTCTGTTGTTCATAAGCCCCAGGTGTTTGGGATGGGTTTTGTCATGGAAACCACAAACTAAGAGAAACAGGTAGCATTCTGTTTTGAGACCCTCACTTACTCAGTGGGTTGTATCTGCCATACAATTGGAACCCATTTATTAGTGGCCACCAACTCAAAACACAATTCTTTCATGCCCACTTCTGGAGCAGTGATCATCTGTAAGTGATTTTTTAAAACCTTTTTCTCTCCTGAAATTGTGGAGAATCTGCCCATGGGAACCAGGGCTCCTAACACAAGCAGCAGAACCATGATGCCTTCAGGTAAGCAGATACGTTCCACCTGAGAAAAGGGCTTCTTAGGGAGGCTAAAGAGGACCCCTTTGCACACTGCACAAAGAGGTGTGTTTCTTCCTTTTCCAAGGACTGTGAGTACTAGAAAGTTGAAATGAGGCCAGACTGTAGGGTTGATTATCCTCCCCTGAACTTACAGAAAATAACATGGAATGGTTGTGAGTAATACAACCTTTAGACCACTCTGCAATGCAATGTTTACATTCTTTCCAAGTGGGCACTGGTGGTGTTGACTCAGTTTTGTGTTTGGCTCTACAAAAACAAAAGGCAAATGGTAGACTTCTGGTGGAAGGCTGCCAAAGCCTACATCTAAAGGTATGGCAGTAGTTTTCCTTAAAAGTATATTAGTTATTCCCAGGTTATCATTTATACTGACTATAAGGAAACAAGCAGTACCTGTAAGAAAAGTTACATTTATCACATTATTCAGAGATTGCTTTGAAAAGAAACCCTATTTCAAAGAAAACAGTGTTTGTCATAGTAAGGGTTACTATTGCTGGGATGAAACACCATGATGAAAGTAACATGGAGAGGGAGGGTTTCTTTGGCTCACGTTTTCATGTCACTGTATCATTGAAGAACGTCAGAACAGGAACTCAAACAGTAGATGATGCAGAGGTCATGGAGGGGTGCTGCTTACTGGCTTGCTGCCTGTGGCTTGCTCAGCCTGCTTATAGAACCCAGGACATGAGCCCAGGGGTGGGACCACCCACATCAATCACTAATTAAGAAAATGCTCCACAGGCAGCTCAGTCTCATGGAGACATTTTCTCAGTTGAGGTTCTCTCTTCTCTGATTACTATAGCTTGTGTCAAGTTGACATAAAGCCAGCCAACACAACTGGTCCCTTGTCAACTTGAAACACAAACACAACATTTTTCAATTAGAACTGTTTCTTTCTCTTATGGCATCTTAATATTAACATCAAAATATAAGACACAAATAACTTTGAAAGTCCAACAGTCTTTTCAAGTTCAACTGCATTAAAAGTTCAGTCTTAGCTGGGCAGTGGTGGCGCATTCCTTTAATCTCAGCACTTGGGAGGCAGAGGCAGGTGGATTTCTGTGAATTTGAGGCCAGCGTGGTCTACAGAGAATGTTCCAGGGCATACTCCAAAGCTTCGCAGAGAAACCCTGTCTGGAAAAACAAACAAACAAACAAACAAAAGAAAACAAAATAAGTTCTGTCTGTTCTATTTCCCTAGCAGGCTAATCCCTTAAATTCATCCCTATGGCTGCTGCAGAACAGCAGCTACAGACTTCCACACCACCTCTCCACACCTCTTGTGATTCTTACAGACCATGCTCTGCTGGCCTCTTTCCCCAAAATTGTGCTGTATCCCAGACCCAGCTCAGGCAAACATTCCCCTGTTAAACCACAGGCAACATCTTCCAGCAGACCAGGTAAGCTGTCCACAGACATTCTCTGCACTCTTTGTTCCCCAAGCAGACCCCATCCCTCAGGCTCAGCCCAGCTGCAGCCTCTCTATCTGCTTTTCATGCCTCCTATGCATCCCACACACCATCCCCTCCTGACCTCCCAGAAATCAGCACCTAGACCGATAATCACCTATAATCACCCTAGACGCTAGTGTGAAACCACAATAAATAACAGCGAAGATAATGCATATCCACGAGAGCCCAGCTATCCTACCATAGCAGGTCCTGAATATTCCAACATAACTGAAACACAAGGAAAAGCCCATAAACCACCTATAAGAAGATGATAAAAGTCCTTAAAGAGAAAGTTAATGAATCCCTTAAAGAAATCCAGGAAAACACAATTAGAGGAAATGAGTAAATCCCTTAAAAGAAAAAGCCAAGAACTGTTGAAGGAAACAAGCTTTGCAAGATGTGAAATGGAAACAGAAGCAATAAGGAAAAACACAGACTGAGGGAATTCTAGAAATGAAAAATTTAGAAATTTGAACAGGAACTACAGAGGAAAGATATCACTGACAGAATACAAGAGATGGAAGAAAAATCTCAGGCACTGAAGATACGGTAAAAGAAATGGATAACTTTGGTCAAAGAAAAATGTTTAAGTCTAAAAAATTCCTGACACAAAACACCCAGGAATCTGGGATACTATGAAAAAAATCAGACCTAAGAATCATATGAATAGGGGGCTGGAGAGATGGCTCAGTGGTTAAGAGAACTGATTGCTCTTTCAGAAGACCCAGGTTCAATTCTCAGCATCTACACGACAGTTCACAACTATCTGTCACTCCAAGACCTAACACCCTTACACAAACAGACATGCAGACAAAGCACAAAGGCACATAAAATAAAAATAAATTATTTTATAAAAGAATCATAGGAATAGAGGAAGAAGAATCCAAGCTCAAAGTCCCAGAAAATATTTTCAACAAAATCACAGAAAATTTTCCTAACCTAAAGAAAGAAACACCTATCAAAATATGTACAAATCATACAGAAAACCAAATAGAGTGGACCAGAAAAGAAAGTCCCCTTAGCACACAATAATCAAAACACTAAACATAAAGAACAAAGAAAGATATTAAAAGCTGCAAGGGGAAAAGGCCAAATAACATATACAGGCAGACCTATTGGAATTACACTTGACTTCTCAACAAAGACTCTAAAAGTCAGAAGGGCCTGGCCAGATGTTCTATAGATTCCAAGAGACCACAGATACTAGACCAGACTACAATACCCAGCAAAACTTTCAATCACCATAGATGGAAAAAAATGAGATATTCCATGATAAATGTAATTTTAAACAGAATCTATCTACAAATCCAGCCCTAGAGAATATGCTAGAAGGAAAACTCCAAACTAAGGAAGTAAACAACACTAGTAAAAATGCAGGAAATAAATAATCTTATACAAGCAAAACCAAAAAGAGGGAAACAAACAAACACACACAAACACACATACACACACCACCAATCACCACGACCACCACCACAGTAACAACAACAACAATAACAATGAAAGAAAACAAGAGGAATAAACAATTGATGTCTCTATATCAATGGACTCAATTCCCCTATATAAAGACACAGACTAACAGAATGGATGCAAGAACAGGATCCATCCTTCTGCTGTGTGCAAGAAACACACTTCAATATCAAGGATAGAAATTACCTCAGGGTAAAAGGTTGGAAAAATATTCCAAGCAAATAGATCTTAAAAGCAAACTTGGGTAGCATTTTAGTATGTAACAAAATAGACTTCAAACCAAAACTAAATGGGGAAGGGCACTTTATACTCATCAGAGGAAAAATTCACCAAGATGACATTTCAGTTCTTAATATCTATGTCCCAAAGACCATGACACACAAGTTTGTAAAAGAAACACTACTATAGTTTAAAGCACATATTGACCTTCTCACACTGATAGTGGGAGACTTCAATATCCCATTCTCACCAATGAACAGGTCATCCAGTCAAAAAACAAACAGAAATACTAGAGCTAACAGATGTTCTTAACCAAATAGAACTAACAAACATTTACAGAACATGTGACCCAAACACAAAAGAATATGTCTTCTTCTCAGCACCTCATGGAACTTTCTCCAAAGTTGATCACATACTCAGACACCAAACAAATTTCAACAGATACAAAACAATTAAAATAACCCCCTTCATCCAATCAGAACACTGTGGTTTAAAGCTGGATAATAGAATAAAAACAGTAGAAAGCTTACAAACTCATGGAAACTGAACAACTCTCTACTGAATGACTACTGGGTCAAGATAGAAATAAAGAAATTAAAGACTATCTAAAATTCAATGAAAATGAATACACACAATACCCAAACTTATGGGGCTCAATGAAAGCAGAGCTAAGAGGAAGTATCATAGCACTAAGTGCCTACATTAAAAAAATAATTGGAGAGATCTCCTACTAGCAACTTAGCAGCATACCTGAAAGTTCTAGAACAAAAAGAAGTAAACACACTCAAGAGGAATAGATGGTAAGAAATAATCAAACTCAGGGATGAAATCAATAAAATAGAAACAAAGATAACAATACAAAAAGTCAATGAAACAGTTGGTTCTTTGAGAAAAATCAACAAGATAGAAATACTCTTATCCAATCCAACTAAATGACACAGAGTAGAGAACCTTCCTTCCCACACTGAAGAGACTAGAATATAGGGATGAAGGCTCCCTGCAGGCAGCAGCTCAAACTCTCCATGTTCAATGAGCTGTGTGGATATTGCCCTAATCAATGGAGCCCCAGTGTCAGCCTCTTTGGTATGGGAAGGTCCTCTGTAGGCTACTGAAAGAGAATTGAGGACACCAACCCAGCCATAAAACCTTTGACCTATAATCTGTCCTTCCCCCAAGATGTGGTGGCGCAGAACTTGTGGGAGTGGCCAACTACTGTCTGAGGCCTCACTTGAGACCCACTCCACAAGAGGGAGCCCATCCCTAACACTGCTTGGATGGCTCTGATCCAGAATCAGAGACTGGATAGCCCAATGACCTAGGGTAGAACCAAACAGGACTGCTCTAAAAAACTATTGAAAAGATTCCTAATGATATTCTGTTATATCCATAGACTCGTGCCTCCATTCCTTGGAGGAATAAAAGGAGGGAGAACTGTGGTCAGGATGTATTGTATGAGAGAATAATCTATTTTCAATAATAAAAATAAGTTCAGTCTCTTTAAAATATGCAGTCTCATTTTTTAAAAAAATCCAAAATTTCATTTTAAAGTTCAGAATCTCTCGACTGTGTACTCCTGTAAAAATAAAAAATTAAGTTAAATACTTTCTTATTTCAAGAGGAAAAAAACAGGGCACAGTCACAGTCTGAACAAAGCAAAAGGAAACTCCAACAGTATAAATAACTCAATGTCTAATTATCTGATCTTCACTCACAATCTTCTGGACTCCTCCAAAGGGCTTGGGTCACTTCCCGGCTCTGCCCTCTGCAGCACACACAAGCTTGTCTTCTAGGCTCTAACTGGCTACACTCCACAACTGCTGCTGTCCTCGCTGATCATCCCAAGGTACTGACATCTCCAAAATGTTGGGGTCCTCTGTTACAACTGGGCTGCACTTCCACCAACAGCCTTTCCTAGGTTCTCTTCGTGGTGAAAAGTCTCAACATTTTTTGCACTCACTATGTAACCGTGGTATTCTGAGCAACCTGGAACTCTGTGTAGACTAGGCTAGTCTTGAACTTGCAGTGATCTTTCTGCCTTTTTTACCAGAGTACTTCGATTACAGGTTTGGTTACCACATCTGATTATTGTTCCCCGCCCCACCGGCCCCATGCATACATGTATATGTTTGTGTGTGTCTATGTGTGTACTAGGTTTGGAAACTAGCAACCTGTGCATGCCAGGGCACTGAGCCATGCCCTCAACCCCTCATCCCCCTTGATAGTTTTTGTCTGTTCCATTTTCCTTCCTTCACCGCTTTCCTTAAGAGTATCCCTCAATAAATCAGTTGCCCAAGAGACCCAGTGTCAGGTTTTGCTTCAAAAACCTTAATAAAGATCTCTTCTGTTGCTCATAGGGGATGGAGATGCTTGTATCCTGCCACTGAGTTGTATTCCTAGCAGACAGAACCTTGAGGTGGAGAACAAGAGAAACCCGACATAGCAGAAATGACTTGCCACAGGAGTTGTACTCTGCTCTCTGACCACTGCTTTATCAGATTCCCCATCCCTTATCCCCAGTGAGATATTAAATAAAGTTTCTTCCTCCTTGAGGTCTTATCATGCTATGATCTCCCCATCCACCACCTCAGTTCAGGTTCTCTGGACTTAACTGGAAGTTACCTATTATCTATTTACCCCAGATAGGGTTGTATGACTTTGACTGGGTTCCTTGCCTTTCCTGGGATTCAGTGTTCTTCTGTGCAAATATGTGGAGATCAGCAATTTGTTATAGTTTTACTTTACAGGAGAAGTTAATGAATGGAAACCATTACTACTCTGGTAGTAATAAGATAGCTAATGAAGGGTTTTGAAGATGAAGTAACATGCTCAGAGTTGCCATTTAGAAAGACATCAACAGGCAGCTAATAGGCTCTATCTTGGGTGAATACACATTTCTTCATGTTTCCCCAGGAAAAAAATCACACAAGAGCCAACTATATGAGCCCTTTACTTGTTCAAATGACCACAGTCCTAATTGCCCCTGATTATAGGGACTTGAGAGACCCTAATCAACAATAATTTGGCTAAGAGCTTCCTTCATCCCTAAACATAAAATTATGAGCAAACTAGAATGACTGCTCAATGTTACCAAGTTCTGAAGTAAATAGTTATACAACAATAACCATGCTAGCCTTACAATCTTCCAGCACAGTTATTAAATCTCCTTCCTATAGGGAACCTCATAGTGTAATCAAATTCAGTGGCTTTACATTTTGGTGAATTAGAGAGCCTGTACAAGCATAGTTTGTTCATAGACACAAAGAAATGGAGCAAGTTTTTAATCTAAAGTAGGCATGGAGCTCACAGGAGTGGTTTCCAAAACAATGTCCTCCAGCAAAGAAAACTTGAGGATTTTACTCAAAGAACCAATTGTCCTAGTAAGCTTTACCTATCAACTTGATACAACCTAGAATTGTGTGAGAAGGGAATCTCAATGAGGGGTTGCACACTTCAGATTGACCTGTGACTATGTCTGTGGTGGATTGTCTCGATTAGTAACTGATGAAGGAGAACCCAGCCCACTGTGTATGGCAGTTTCTAGGGATGTATAAGAAAGCTAGCTAGACATGGAATGCAAATGGGCCAGAAAGCAGCATTTTTGTTTTTTTTCTCTCTGCTTCATGTTTGCATTTGATATGTGGGCTCACAGCAGCAGTTGCTGTCATACTTCCCCACCATAGTGCTGATGGATCCTCTGGAACTGTAAGCCCAACATAAACTCTTCCTTCTCTAAGTTGCCTTGTTGTTAATGTTAATGTTATATCATAGCAATAGAAAAGGAACTAATATATACTGCTTAACTACTGTTATCAGCATGCAGTACTGTAGCACATCAGAACTTAATGAAAATTACTAAAGCTAATGAAAATGCATCAGAATTTAAATGAACCCTAGGCAAGTTGAATCTAATAGCCATCCACAAAATATTCTGCTCCATGGCTGCCAAGAACACATTCTACTCAATAGTAACATTAACTCAATAGAAAACATTCTCGGCAATAGGTCATATGATACGCCACAAAGCAAGATTCAATAAATATTTAAAACTTGCAATCATATTGGGGAGCTTTTCTGATGATAATGCAATAAAGCAAAAAATCAATAACTCAGAAAACTCTAGAAATTATCCAAACCTTTGTAGTCTATAACCATAGCTCCAATGCCTGATGCCCAAGAGAGAGTTAGTGAACACTTGTCATCTTTCACCTCCACAGAAGTAATGAAACGAAAGCCTCGGCTGCAGTTCAGGTCCAGGAATGCTGGTTTGAATGAAAATGGCTCCCAGGGGCTCACAGGGAGTGGCCCTATTAGGAGGTGTGGCCTTGTTGGAGTAGGTGTGTTCATAGTGTCTCTACACAGCAAAATAAACTCTAGTTAAGATACCAGATAAAAGAGGAATTCTCAGTTAGAGCAAAAAGCCCTAATTAAATACAAGAGATATGGGCTGTGTCTTAGGTCAGTAGGAATTCATTTGCCTAGCTTGTGTAAGACCCTGGTGTGGAATGCTGACTTCCAGGCATGACAGCTGTTGCATTCTTGAACTCATAGCTGTGATTATCTGCATAAGATCTCCATAGATTATTCTTATCAATACCCTGTGATGGGAGGGAAGGAGCTCATAGGACCCTGTGATGGTATGAAAGAAAATGTCCCCCAAAGTCAGTGGCATTATTGAGAGTTGTGGCTTTGTTGGAATAGGTATGGCCTTGTTGGAGGAAATGTGTCACTGTGGGGCAGAGCTTTGAGGTTTTATATATGCTCAAGCCACACCCAGTATCTCAGACTACTTCCTATTGTATACAAATCAAGATGCAGGACTCTAGAAGTTCCTTCTCTAGCACCACATCTGTCTGCATGGCACCATGTTGCACCATGATGATAATGGACTAAACGTCTGAAAATGTAAGCTATCCCAATTAAATATTTTTCTTTTATAAAAGTTACAATGGTCATAGTGTCTCTTTACAACAATAGAAACCCTAACTAAGACAGGCCCCATCCCCCCTGAGGATCTGTACTCAGGTTGATGGGGAGGGGGAGAAAATTTCATGGGTGATGTGGCCTCTTGTAAGGTTCATGTGTGCCTGTAAACAATCCCCAACCCACATGCCTGTAGCAAACCCAAATAAATTCATTGGGTCACAAACACTAGGCATGAAAGTAGAAGGGGGACTAGTTGGGAGAGGAAAAAGAGAATGCAAAAGGGGTGAATATGATTGAAACATAGCATATATATGTATAAAAATGCCATGATTATATATGCACAAGCTATATATGCAAGTTAATTTGCATATAAGAATTCCAGTTATT
Source organism: Ellobius talpinus (assembly GCA_001685095.1). NCBI lineage: Eukaryota > Metazoa > Chordata > Mammalia > Rodentia > Cricetidae > Ellobius > Ellobius talpinus. The sequence goes on from LOJH01025194.1 coordinate 14,665, forward strand.
TTTGATACAAAGTAAATAAATACTGCCAACTTCTTACGGTTTCCTTTAGCAGAAAATGTAATGATTTTGTAAAGCACCATGATGGCTAGTTTATGTCAACTTGGCAAAAGCTAGGGTCATTCAAGAAGAGGAGCCTCAATTGAGAAAATGCCTCCATAAGAGTGGGCCATAGGGAAACCAGTAGAGCACATTCTTAATAAACGATTGATGGGGGAGGGCACAGGCTATTATGGATGGTGTCACCTCTGGGCTGGTGGTCCTGGATTCTATAAGAAAGCAAACTGAGCAAGCCATGGGAGCAAGCCAGTAAGCAGCTCCCCTCCATGGCCTCTGCATCGGCCCTGTTTGAATTCCCATCTTGATTTCCTTTAATGATGAACAATGCGGTTGGACTGTAAACCGAAATGACCCCTTCCTCCCCAAGTTGTTTTGGTCACAGTGTTTCATCACAGCAATAGAAACCCTAACTAGGACAAGCACCTACTTTGGTTTATTTCATTGAAAATATTTTTTCATTCAATATGTTTGAATCACAGTTTCCCTTCCCCCCAACTCCTCCCAGATCCTCCCCACTTCCAAACCACCCAACTCCATGCCTTCTCTCTCTTTAGAAAACAAACAGGAAAATAAATGAAACGAAGGCAAATTGAACAAGGGAAAGCAAAAGCAGCACACACACACAAACAAAAACACAAAACCAGGAACCATGATTTATAAGGAAAAGACCAGGAAGATAAAAAAAAATTCTCAAACAACACAATATGGGGCAAAAACATTGACAAAAATATCTTTGAGTTTGTTTTGTGTTAGCCATCTGCTGCTGGGCATGGGGCCTACCCTTAAGTGTGGTTTACATATCAGTGCGACTCCGTGGGAGAAAACTAAAGTGTCCATTGCAAGCAGCTGTCAGTCGGAGACAGGGAAAACACTTACACTGAGGCTTTGGCAATAATTCTTCTATAAATCTATAAATGGTAGGTATTCACCTACCACATAGCTCACGAGCATATATTAAAATTCCTGAGACAATAATAACTTCATTTTCAGCTTTCTACACAATGATTTGTCACACAAATAATTGAAATTTACTTGTAAGACTCACTTTAATTCTATGCATTGAGACAAATAATTATTTTCTGGACTGTCTTAGCAATACTGACCATTCGATTTCTTCACTACAGGGGGAGAGGGTATATGGAGAGAGAGCCCTAGGTGTATGCTTTACTTCCAATCTGTGTTTCCAAGGTCTGTAAAGTTTAAGTACTGAGAGGTTCTTTATTCTTGGAAAAGAGGATAAATAATTTGTGGATAGATTATTTTGCAAGATGCAGAGACATGCTCTCCAGCTATTGTCTAACACGAAAGGCTCAAAACAGACTTGGTTTCCTTATTTTCCCCAAACAGTGAAAACACTCAATATAAAGTTTTCTTAAACAAATGCTTCAATTTTCTCTTCTCCAAAGATTCCACTTGTGCCACCCAAACAAATAAGCATATAAATGGGCTCCACAGCCATACTCATTATACAACGGCATAATGAGTTGTATTGCACAGGCCAGCAGTGGGAAATAAATATAATGCAATAGAGAATTGGAACCCATCCCCCAAATGATGTTAATGCATAATGAAAGCATAATTTTTGGAAAAATACAAACCTTGGCTTTGTTCTTAATGTGTGTGTTTTGTATTATGTGTGGGGCTCTTTTGAGTAGCTTACATAATACAAAACCCATGTGGAATTAGGAAGCTGGACTATGCTCAAATAACCAGAGGCAATGTGTTCACAGTCTGGGATCTTCCAGCACAGAGGATCTGGAAAGAGCTTGCTTAAGTCTCTCCTACTCCCTTCTGCCCCAGCTGTTCTATTTCCTTTCGTGTTCTCTTCAGAGGAAAAGAGAAAATGTCTCCCCATGTTAGGAGTCAGTGTCTATTCTCCATGTGGATCCTTAGTTTTCTCAGACATTTGCTAGAAGTGAGCATCCAGCTTCCACATGCCCTGGCTTCCTCATACTGGCTCACTAGGCAAGTCCTTAGATGTACTGGGCAACTGCCAGTGATACTTGGTATAGTATAGAAGGATTGGAACAGGTCAGTGTGAAGAAGTAGGGAAAAGGAGAGCTGAAAACCAGATAGCCTCCTCCTAGGTTTCCTTCTGTTGTTCCAAACCTACTTTTGCCATGTTGGAACATTCAAGATACTTCTTGAAAGTGCCCCAGTCATAACCATACTTCTTGCTGCTACCCACTTACAAATGAAATTCAAAAAAAGATGTGATCAAAACAGACTTGTTCTATGTGGCTGGAAAGACAAAGTGATGGTCTTAAAGTTGGCCCTCTGTATCTATAGGTTCTTCAGCTACAGATTTGACCATCCATGGACCCAAAACAGTCCGACAAATGCTATACTAATATTGACATGTACTGTAATGTTAAGTCTATAAATGTTGTGTCTGGACTGAACATGTAGTTTACTTTTTTGTTTGTTTTGTTGTTGTTACTATTTACTATTGCAACTATTTCCATTGTATCAGATAATCTTTTTAAAATAAAGCAATTTTCCCCAAAGGCAATACTCATGTCTGCATGAGTTTATGCATACCATGTGTATGCAGGTGTTCATGTAGGTGAGAAAGGGGCATCAGAAGAAGGGTACTGGGAACTGAACTCCAATCCTCTGAAAGAGCAGTAAGAATTCTTAAGTACTGAGCAGAGCATCTCTTCAGCTCCTTGTATTAGATATGTTAAGTCATTCAGAGATGATGTAAAGTTCACAGGGGGATGCAAACACCACACTATTTTATATAAGGGATTTAAGCCTCCTCAAAGTTTAGTATGCCTGCAAGGCACTTGTACCCATCACCTGTGCACAACAAAAGGTGGTCTGTGGCATGGACTCTACGCATTTCAGCCTCAGGTACAAACTTTCCTTAATTACTTGGAAGAAGCTGTGTAAACACACAGTGTAGTTTAAAGGTAAAGCTAGCTTCTGTGTGTACCTGCTCTAGACCAGGAATTGTAGCTGTCTCAGAATGGAACCATGTGTGAACCTGCTCTGGATCAGGAATCATAGCTGTCTTAATGGCACCATGTGTTAACTGCCCGCTCCAATGACTTAGTTTTGAAATATATAAATAAAGTTGGTTTTAAGATTAATTACAATGTCTAAGAAGGAAAGAGCTGTCAAGTGTTCTGCAACAATGTATTTGATAATCATAATCATTTGCAACTGCGAAGGAACTGTAACATTTTTCATTAATTAACATCCTCATATTTAGAAGGATTGAGCTGTGCATACTGTTTGCTTGGGATATCATTCCTCCCTATAGCCCAGGCTGGCCAGAAGCTTGTGGTCCTCCTGTCTCAACTTCCCATGTACAAGGACTGCAGGGGCATGTGACCACTACCGCCACCACCCCACTTGAATATCACTTCGGAAATGAAAACTTAAAGGGATAAAGTGACTCCTGGTTCCTAACCTGTTTGAATTACTGCCCTGATTGGTTTACCTTGACAAATAATCAAAAATTAATTAATCTTTAGTATAAGAAATTTGAGTCCTCTGTTTAAACTATCAATATCACCTCAGTCTTCTGATGATGTTTGTTCTTGGCAGTAAATCTGAACATCTAGATGAAAGAAAATGCTGACTTCCTTTACAATATAATTAAAAGAAGAAAGCACCAAAGAGATTTTATTTTACTATTACAGGGAATCAAAACTGAGAGCCCCGTAAGCATATTATAATGATAAAATTATACATCAACAAGTTTGAAGACTATGCAAGCACAGGCATCTTTTCTGTAGTCCAGGAGAATGGCATTAACAGCCAAAGCTCAGAGCATATGAGGAATGCACAATTAGAGGATCTGGAAAACCAGGTCACTAGATTATAACTCACAGTAAAGATTTTACAAATCCATTGAAGGAAGGAAAAGAAAACAGGCTAGCTAAAGAAATGGTCTAATGTTATGTATGGGAGTGAATGCCTGTAATCTCAGAAGAGAGGGGCCTGACGTAGCATCCTGGAGGAGGGGAGAAGGGTATAGGGGAGGAGAATTTGAGGGAATGGGATAGTTGAGATGGGGTAAGGACAGAGATGGAGAGCAAGGAAAGAGATATCCTGATTGAGGGAGCCATTATGGGGCTAGCAAGAAACCTGGCACTAGAGAAATTCC